>CAIGRK010204692.1:0-20422 GCA_903798315.1 Fraxinus greggii
AGCCCCTGTTTGATGGACATTATAAAGAGAAATTAGGGAGAAATAATGTTTTGAATAGTGATTTTTTTGGAGAATGTATTGTTAAAAAGTAGAGAAAAGTTTTGTGTTGTACAAAATATTTTATTGTGTGAATAAGTGGTTGAAAATGAGTATGAAAAATAAAAAGTTTTAATTTAAAAAGAGTCAAACAAGGGCTAAATAAACTTGTTAACTCAATGACAGCTTAATCATTTAGACGAGGTGCTTACATAGGCTATTTTAAAAAAATAAAAATCATGCATACTATTATTCCCATGTAATTTCAAATAATTGTTCAACTTCCAAAACTCCGGTATCAGAATTACTTGAGCTTCACCATCCTGTGACCATTTCTCCCTACATTTGCCACAACAAAACTTCGAAAGCTGACAATCCAACGTATTCAAATATACCATAAACTGAAACTGTATGCACAAAAACCAACATACCCTCTTCTGAAACCTAGACTTACAATCAGATGCAATAAATTAACTGAAACAAAAATGATATAAAAAAGGACTACATATTTTCTTGACTAGGGTAAATTCTAGAAATAGCTATCAACATTTTCAAGGGGATAAAACAGTTCCATAATTGCTATATTAAATTAATTTTAATGATTGATGAGGTATGTTTACAGTAGGCATTCCAAAAATAAATAAATAAATAACTTGCAAACAACAATGCTTTTCATAATCAAATACTCAGGGAAATGCACATTCTTCTTTGCATTCAGACTACTAAATATTGCAATACAGTGGAAGTTTGTCTTCACAAGACAACAGAATAAAAGTCATACTGGTGAAAAGACTAAATAGAGTCCCTGCAGCATTTGACTGACCTTATAATTATAGATTGATTTACTTCATCTGCAGTTGGGAAAAGACAGAGTTAAGGAGTTTGGTTAAAAAACTACCAGGTCTTAAATTTTAATTGAGATTCTTACAAAATCATATCGAATACTTAAAATCACCTCGAATCATTTCCCGCATGGCTGTATCCGTGATGGCATATACATGTGGGCTCTCGACAGATTTACGCTTATACGCTTCAATGTAGTCGTTTCCATATAAAGGAACTTTCTTAAACGGATTAACGGCAACCAGAACTGGACCTGCTTTAGTCTGAATTCACAAAGTGAGAAACAAAGTACTAGATAATTCAATAAGCCTGCTACTTGAAGAATAAATTTCTACCTGAAGATGTGTACTTACATAAATTATATCTCGATTATATCTATACTGGAGATTGTACAATACTGATGGTTCATTTAAATAACTTAGTTGCATAAGATCATCAACACCATCAAGTATATCAGGATTTGCTGGCACCAGGTTTTTTGAATTCACTGTTAAGACCTAGATGTGGAAAATAGGTTAGAAAAGAATGCATGTAGCAGCTTCAAAAATTTATGTTCAGAAAATAGGAAATTTTACTCACTTTTCCCTCCGCAATTGATATCAATGTTTCATTCCCAGAAGTTGGAAGGATCGTACCCAGCTCCCAGATACCATCAGGAAGTTGAAACCACGATGTAAGCTTCTGAAACAGCGAACTTTTAGGTTGTATAATAAATTATAATTATTCAGTTTATATTGATTGATATAAACTGCATAATGTGATGTAATTTGAATAGAACTATAGATTACTCTTCATGTAACTTAATTACAAATCATGATAGAGGTGGTATCCAAGTGAAAAAACAAGGATCTTCAAATAATTTAGTGCGGACTTTGCTAGCATGTTCTTCTGATTGTGGTGGTGTTTAGGTACGTTAAACAGAAATTTAAATAGTTATTTCAATTTGGTGATATGATCAAGTTGTTTCGATACAAGGCAAAGCAAAAGAATATAAGAACTATTCACTTCGAAAAGGGAACTTAAGCACAGACATGGAACATGACAGACAAGCGTATGGCATTCTCCGAGAATGTAGGAGACATACAGCACAGACATTTTGAATTCCAAAAATTACAAATATATCATCCAAAATATTTTTTTTACTCAAATAATTCTTTGGTTTGTGGTTTTCTAAATTGATTCTTGGATAAGAAGAAAAAGAATAGCCACTAGAATTTCGTAAATAGCTATAGGCAACCAATGGCACAATGCTCATTGTAGATGCATAGGTCATAGGCAATCACTCTTTTAACTCTTCCCTTTTCCCTACCTTATTATTTTTTTCCAATTTCTCACCTCAATTGAAACCAAGGCTGGTCATACTATAATTCAACCAATATTTTTGTTTTCTAAATTACATTTTAACACAAAGTATCCTTTGAGTACATCACCATTCACATGCCCAGTGTGTCCTCCCTAGCTTTTCAACATGCCTTCAACACCTCAGAAGTTAGAAAAATAACAAAAACATTTACCGAGTATGTCACCAAATGTCCAAAACATGTCAAACATGAACACTCTATTCAAGGAATAGAGTTCAACTGATCAAAATGAAAATACACATCTCTTTTCCTAGAAAAGATACAAAAATAATTCTACTTTTGCTCCAGTCATTCCGCAGCTAGTTGTAGTGATATTCATATCTGAAACAAAATAACAACGCCCAGAACACGAATGTGAACATGATGCACAAAATCAATTGCCAAACCCTTAAAGTGCAAAACACCTTGAATTCTGCATTATTAGTGCTCGAATAAAATGGATCACGGATACATTTCCATGCCTGTTTGCTTAAATCTACAAGGAGGTTAGAAGTGCATTTACATGGGCATCATATTCACATCAGCACCAGTCTGTCATGATTCTATTGCAAGGTATCGGATTTGAATCCCACATCGAAAGTATGGGTTTTCGATTTGTGGTTTATATAGACTTGGGTCTCTAATTTCAACAGTTAGTTTTTGAGGTATAACTCTTCCAAAATCTATACTAATGGTATCAGAGCAGGCACCATGTCTCCCGATTGCAATCGAGCAACGTAGATGGTGATGCCGGCCAGCAGTGCTCATCCAGGACTAGTTTTGTGTTAGTGCAAAGCCAATCAGACGTAAGCATGGGGATCACGAAGTGTGACAAATTTTCATGGTTCCATTGCAAGGTATACTTGAATCCCACATCGAAAGTATGAACTTTCAATGTGTGGTTTATATAGACTTGGATTCTCCATCTTCAACTGCTAGCTTTTGAGCTATGGCTCCCCAAAATCTATATCACAATCTCAATAGCAGTTTCTACACAAGACTCGCACCAAAAAATATTTGGTTAAGTTGCCACTGATCGGAAATGGCTTGAATAATCATTGCCTTCTTAAAGATTAATGCTAGCTCTAGGCCTTCATGCAAAATCCAACTCATTGAAACCTTAAACTGTGGCAAGAAAAATTCCACTACCAAGTTTATCTCATTGATATATGATAACTTCACCATTGTTTCACATCCCTTATTACTGCAACAAATGACTACATTAAATGCGCTTTGGCGAAATGTAATCAGTGTTCACCATATCAAGGAGAAGTGGAAAATGGTAAGATTATTCAGTCAGAATTTATATCCTTTTCCAACTAACACGTGAGTGTAATGTGGATTAACAATGTTATCCAATAAATTAGTGATTAGAATGACATCATATGTGCATTTATTTTCTTTAGAATCTTGCCCTTTTATGCTGTTGGGTACGATCCGAAGTTCTTTTACTATATTCATAAAGTCTTTTCCGTCAGAAAATTAGGAGGTGGTGAGGAGGATTTTATCATGTTGAATGTTCCCCGTTACTTTCTTACACCATATATAATCACCAACTGAGCACTTAGAAGAAAAGTGTAATGTAATTCTGTCTTCAACATGTGCACATGGTAGATGATTTCCTGTCTAATTTATTGCTATTGCCTATTGATACTACATAAGAGTACATTATCTTTTCTGATCTCGTTCGTGTCATTATGTTATAAGCAATTTCCTCCTTTTTCTCTTAATTTACCATCCACTATTTAGCAGTGAAAATCCCTCTTTCCTGGCGAAATTTTTTTTTTATCAGCTTATCTCTTCAAAATCAAGTCCTACGAATATTTTTTCATATAACTAACAAAACCTAATTCCAATGGCTATTAACATAACCTCAGCCCACAATATAAATTATGGACATAAACATGCATCCAAAGTTTCAAGCATTCAGATAGCATATTAAACAAGCAATAGTTTGTAATTGTCATATCCACTTTTCTGTAATGCACCGCTGCAGGATTCATTGATTCAAATGACACACAAACATTCCCATATTAGATGAGATATGGACATAGAATCCAGACACTATTGAAAAATAAGTAAAGATTGATAAAAAGCCTACAACCTTGACTCCGCAAGAAGAGTGTTAAAAAGAATATGATAGAAATAGAGTGATATGAATCAGAATTTATATAACCAATTAATACCTTCTTGGCCACATATGGTGTGGTGTCGCTCCACTTTGAATCAACAGGCGACTGCCCATACGACTCGAATGAACTCACGGCCTTCAAATCCTCAACATCATCGCCCACAGAAGGTCTATCATCGGTCCACCTACTATAGGGCGATTCATTATTCCTATAAGCATTATCATTGCCATTAGCATAGTCCTCCTCAGCCTCAGTCAATTGTGCACCATTTCCCAATGTATTTTCAGATGCCATCATCCTTTCATTTCCTGGTGAACCCACAAAACTAAAGTCCACCGGTAATGATTTTATCGGTTGAAGAGATGGTGAACCCTTAGATTTCATCTGTGACATTTTTCTTGAAGATGGTCGTTTTCCTTATTTTGCTCCAGTTCAATGAATTGTACAATTGAGTGATAATTGGATCAAAAAGCAAACTTCTGCCTCCCTTTCTGTTCTTCGAAAGTGAATCAAACTTTAAGTAGAGGTCCCACTGACTTATCTGCCTAACTTAATGGAGGGGACCATGCGGTTACCAAATTGTAGCGACCCTTCACTAATCGGTCACACCATTAACGATCTCCCACCAAATCTTAAACCACAATTAGTAGATATGCTCGACCCAAAACTTTACTAACTTAAAGTTGTTCCAAAAAATGAATAAATAAACAAATTTTCTGAGCCGAAACACGGTTTAAATCTCGAATACACATTAATTCCTCACGATCCGATAGGAATCTTGGAACTTGAGGTTTTTTTGGGAAAACTAATGTCAAGGGCCTTCAACAATGTAAACAAGAGAAAAAAACAGTCTCAACCCTCAAAAACCCTCTTCTGGGAACCAAATTCAGATGGTGGGTTTCCTGAATAACTTGCTCAAAGCCCCGATCGATCAAATTTCATGAAAAGATGACAACTTGACCAAAAATAATTCAGAAAATATTAAACAAAAATGGAGGAAAATAAACCAAAATAAAAAAACTCAACTTTAAACACCAGAGAAATTCTTACAGTACTAGAGACAGAGAGAGACATATGATTTGCGCTACGTGAATACAGAAAATGGACAAAATTCCAGGGTGTGTGGAGATATCAGCAGCTTCTTCGTTGCTCCATTTAAGTATTTCCCTTTCTCTCTCTAACTTTGGAACTCTGTTGTTATTGGACAATTCAAAAGCACAGGAGGACGGTATGGCTCTATAGCCTTCATTTGATTTTTCAATTTTTATGGCACCCACCAAAATTTCAAAAAAAAAATTATAAAACGAATATTTGGTCAGAGTTGGGACTCTCTCTCTCTCTCTCTCTCTCTCTCTCTCTCTCCTGCCTTTTTTTTCCTTTTTACCCTTTTGCCCTTTACTTTGAGGCTGATTTATTACACAAAATCTAGTGGCCAATTCAATTCACGGGTGGCACAAAATGTTTAAATCATAAATCTTTTAAAGGGAAAATTGGGATTGCCTCCCCAAACTTGTGCTTAGCCTTTGTTTGGGCTCCGAGGAATAATATATTTAAGAATAATGATTTTTTGAAAAATATATAGTTAAAATAGAATGAAATATTTTAAATTTTTCTGTAATATTATTTTATTGAAAGATACGTAATTGAAAATTATAGAAAAATGCATTAAAATTTTAATAAAGCTCAAATAGGGGCTTAGTGTAATTACCGAAATAGTCAATATTGTTGTTAAACTCACACACTTGAAGTTAAAGGGCAAATCGTCAGACCACTTATCATTCATGTCCAATTCAACTAAAAGTCGCGCGCAATTTTAACGTCTACATTGATAGTTCATTCGCGATGGAATCTATATTAGAGTTGAGATCTGCTGTTCAAAATTAACTATCTAACTTACTATTCATCAATAATTCATTGACACATCATTTTACACTTATTTTTAAGCAAGAGTAGCAGTGAAAGAAAAGTTGAACATGTTAATTTAAGAGTCTGTCTGTTACTGATTTTTTGGTCCAAAATCTTGATTTTTTTACCGTTAAAAAGCAACCTAAGGCCAACCAATATGAGAAAGAAGTCAAAAAAGACTGCTAACAACGGTCAAATTTTTTACTAAAATCAAGCAAAAATTGCTTTCAAACAAGCACTTAAAGTGATATGTCAATAAATTATTTGATGGACAATAAGTTAAACAATAAATCTCAATTCCCTATATTCATATATTTAAATAGATGAAAAGGATTTGGGTGGAATATAATTCAAATAGTCGGGAGAGTTTGGTGACTGACCAATTCATAAATTGTCAACCGTTAGACGACGGGTATGCTGCGGAGGATTGATTTGAGTATTAAAAGAGGGTGTGCCATGCGATGCGATGCGATGCCACCTGTTGTTTGAACCGACCGTTTTCAATTTCAATTCAACGCGTTTAATGCTTATTTCTAGATTTGTAGCAGAAAAGTATTTTGGATGCCGGCAACAAACGGGATTTACCATGATTTGTAAGAATCTCTTTGTACTATATCAATTTATTTATTACCTACATTTTTTTTATTATGTTTTGGATATAATAAACTGGAAATTAGGTGGAACCCTATTTTTAAATATTACACTTCAAAAATCAAAATTATAATTTATATATAAATAATCAGATAATAATACAATATTTTAATATTAAATAATAATATTATAAAATTCAATTAATTAAATATCCAAACCCAAAACCCTAATATTTATTTCATTCCTCTTCCTCAATCCATTCTCTCTCTACTCTACTCTACCTCTTCTTCTTTCTACCTTGTCACTGTCGTTTAAAATTTATTTTATTTCTATGCAAATTTCATACTCATAATCAAACGTATCCTAATTAATCGCATGAAAATTATCATTATCTCAGTCAAAAGCGAAACTTTCAACATTTAAAAATCTAAAAAATTTAAAAATGACCCAACATCGACCTTTTTGTAAACAAATTCATTATAATTTGCTCATAAAATAATTTATCTCAACTAACAGGATATTTTCAGTACTTTTCAATCTAATCTAATCCTTAAAAATTTAGGAATTTTATGTTGACCCTTTTTATACGTCAGATAAGAGTCATATCACATAATTTAATCCTTAAAAAATTAGAAATTTTACGTTGACACTTTCCAAACTTCAGCTAAGAGTCATAGCACATAATTTAATCCTTAAAAATTAGAAATTTTTTGTTGATTTTTACTTTTTCAAACTTCACAAATAAGACTCGTGTCACAAATTCGTAAAGTTTCAAGAATCATTTGAACTAAAGGAAAAAAAAAAAGAAAAAAAGAAGAAGAAATTTGCCTATTTTGTCGACTTTATTCACAAAATTTCCTAACCTTGCAAATTTTAAGTTGTCAAGAATATATGGTGGGCCTCTCTTTACGTGTGCTAACTAATGACCGTGTTTTCTAAGTTCAATGGAGATTAAAATCAGATTTTTAATAGATTTTGATAAAAGTTAATGAAATTTATGATTAAAAAGTTATCGATCTCATAAAATGTATGATTAAAACTAGTTGCTGATTTTAGTTTTAACTAAAATTTTAATTTTAATTTTTACCAAACGGGGCTAATTCTTAACTAATGCATGGCATAGCAAAATACAAAGAAACCATCAATTTCAGTGCGATAGCTTCGATCCTAGTCCACAAAACTGGATATTATAGCTCTAATACTAAATATGACATAATTTTTAATCACGTAGTCTCCTTATAAAAATAATTATAACAAATTACTATTACAAAACTTATTTTTCATAGAAAAATTGAGGTTAAAACGGGGGCCAAGTATCTAGAGATATGTGACAGCATTTTAGTTAGGTTGGTAGACCTGCCCATCAGCCAATTCCATCAATCACTAAGTTTAAAAAATTATTTTTTTTAATATTCATCAATAATTTAACTTTAAAATGTTAATTTAATTTTTTGAAAAATATTAACACGGGGTACTCAACAGTAAACCATCAGGCCTAAACACTTAAATTGGATCATTCGGGGTTTTTCATTTACTGGACTGTGTACCGACACACTCGAGTTATTGGTCGGTTTACAAGTCACTTTTATCGAGATGATCCGTTCAATTTCACATCACTAGAGTCCAATTAGACCTTGACAGAAGAAAAGAGTCAAATTAGATAAAAAGGAATGTATAGCTGCTAAATCAAACAACAAATGAAAGCCACCATGTGGCAAAAAGAAAACACGTACAATTTCAAATATTATGGCGTATTTGGTAGAGATTAAAATTAGATCAAAATTAACCGTTATTGTTGACTTCTATTAGACGAATGAGACTCAATAACGGTTATATTTTCAATTTTAATTGACTTTTAATCTCTACCGAACAAGCTCTTAGCATCAGACAAGTAAAATACAAGGCAAAGAAATAAAATCCTCATATTGGGCAAATTTGGAAATATGAAGAAGGTCTGGGCCGATAGTTGGGCATGTTGGGTTTATCATTTCTAATGGGCCATTCTCCTACAAGGTCTGGTGGTGCACTCCAGCAAATTGCTAAGCAAAAAAAACGAACTTACATTATGCAGGGGACAACGACGGAGCCAGAATTTCCAAAGTTTGGAGGTGACAATTGGCAGTATTATAACGGCAGCTAACAAACAAGAGCAACTGAAGAAAATAGTTTTACCTATTTTATTAGAAAATATAAATCGACTTTGAATAAACAGTACATTAAAATATACATAAAAGTGGGAAAAAAAATGTGAATCAACATTTTAGTTGAAAAAAAATTAAAGGTTCGATTACACAAAACTCTGGAAATTGTGAAAAGATTAGGAAATTGGAAAATTTTAAGTGTTGTTTTTACCTAAATGAATAAGGGGTCGATTTATGTATCTATAAATTGATTATACGGTTGACTATGAAAGCTTTTTGTGCAATTTTTTTGAAGATAGGAATGTAGAATGTGTTTATTGTGGACAAGTGTACAAATCTAAAGGGAGGACTAATACATTGCGAAATCATATCGAGGTTTAGTGTCAGAAGTATCAATATAGGTTTCAGGGCAAATTTAATCACTATTGAGACAATCTTAAAAAGTTTAACTAGTCATGTTGATTGCAACATTTCTTGACCCTGGATGCAAGTTGGAATTGCTTAAAGTATAGTTTAATCTTATTTATGATGTAGAAATTGCAATCATGTTGTTAAGAAAGTTGAAAATACACATCAACGGTTGTATGAATGCTATAAGGAAACGATGACGTGGCCATTAACTCTATTAATGGAGGTTACTCAATTTAGTAATCCGAATCTTTCACAACCTGGTTTTGGTATTTCAAACCGATTCTCTCAATTTTTAAACTTAGACTCATTCTGGAAGTTCAAGTTGAGAAGAATGATTTCATAAAATACTTGAATGATCCTCGTAAAGATTTAACCAATGCATGAAGTTCTAGTTGAGAAGAATGATTTGATAAATTACTTGAATGATACCTGTAAAGATTTAACCAATGAGTTTTTTGACATATTACTTTGGTGAAAGTTGAATACAAATAAGTACAAGATTGTTTCTTAAATGTCAAATATCTGTTAGCCATTCACATTTGCATCTTAGTATGCATTTTCTACTAATGGTCAAACTTTTGATTAGAAATGCTTCGTTGTCAATTAGAAATATAATATGAGATTTTTAAGATAGTCACGCTTGGGGACCTTTTTCAGGCGTCCAGGCAGTTAAGATTTGATTTTCATCTTAAAAGGTCAACCTTGTTAAGAGGAGTAGTCCAAACCTTTGTAAATTAGTCTATATTTTCATCTTTATTCGATATTAGATTTTATTCCTGAACATCCCGCAAGATGGTTGATCTTTCTTCGGTGTGGGATTTTATCCCTTAACATCCCCTGCAAGATAGTAACTCATTTGAGCAAATCAATTTTGAAATTTGTATGCACTTTTTTGAATTTTAATCGGATCGAATTGCTCGATAAAGTTTAATGGGCTCCGAGACCATGTTAAGATGTTGAATTATATCTTAAAAGATCAACCTTATTAAGAGGAGTGACGTAAACCTTTATAAATTAGTATATATTTTCATTTTTATTCGATTTGAGATTTTATTCCATAACACAGGACTTAATGTCTCTTGGTCCAACATACCGGCATTGACCTTGTCCAGACGCCACCCATTTCTTTAGGTGTGTTGTCCTAAAAGTTTTTGGGCCCGATAGTAAGCTAGACTTGCATCTTATATATTTAAAATAAATGAATTATAACTTTTTGACAAGAGTAATTTATTTTAATGCACAAGCGGTCTACAATCTGATAACGCCACACGGATTGTAAGACAGTCCATGTCATGCGTGGCTATGCATTCACATTGCAAGCCTAGATGTCCCGGTAGATTTAATTTTGACACCTCTATTTCCAATCATTAACGATATTGTACCCAAGCATGAAATTTTTCGAAGCCACAAATTTTGCTTCATTTTTTTTTATACACAGGTGTCCACCTTCGACGACTAATCCTACTCTCTACGCCTTGGTCCCTCAAGACTCAGACCAGATAAACCGCGAGATGTGCCCCAACTGGCCAGGATCCAAGAGCCCCCTCCACTGATCTACCAAAGTACCGAGCGGGTCAACATATGTTTGTACCTTGCCTTCCAGGATGAATCCTGCTTCCAGGAGAGAGCATGCTTTCCAAAAACCCCACAAATCGAACCCGCGACCTCTGAACTGTCCGCAACAAAGAGCTTTGTCCTTTTGCTTCATTGGTTGATCATGTGGTTGATATATAGAGCTATGCTCATTTCTGATCATGTGGTACTCAGTTGATATGGACAAGAGATTTCCCAACATCATCCATCATATGGAAAAGAGTTTCATTCACATGTTGGAATTTCTGATAAATATCGTGGATTTAAATAAATAAATAGAAGGAAAATATTAGAAATAAAAATAAAATAAAATAGTCAATAAGGAGTAGAGTCACATAGAAATATTGACAACCACAGCCATACAATGAGTGAGAGGCTATTTTATCATCAATAATCTGATCCACTTCTCTTTCTCTTCATCAGACACCAATAGAATTCAAACTTAAACCCTCCACCTATCTCCCATTTTAAGCCCATTTCATTCTCTTCTTTGCTAGTAACTTGTGCTACTTCTGCATTGTTCTGGTGCAAGTTGCACACATGGCTTCGGCTGCTCTTTCTGTAGCCAATTCAACTCGTCAGGTTACATATAGAACAACAATCTACAATCCATTTCATTCATCATCTGTATCAGTGTATAGCGTTCTCAGATATTTATGCAATATTTGTGTAGGTTGGGAGCAAGGGATTTTCTGACTTTGCAGGGCTTCGTAGTTCGTCTTCCTCTCTTCCATTCGCGAGGAGGACAAATAATGATTTGCTTTCTGTTATTGCCTTCCAGACATCTGTTGTGAGTACCGTGGAATTAAGCAAGATTTTGTAGCGTCTAGTCTTGTTTGATACCGCATACTAAACATGCTTTAAAGATTTTGCAACTGCTTCTTGAACAATAGAATGGTGTAGTTAAAACCATTGCCAGCATAGAGATCGGTAGAGTATTTTGAATGAACTATTTTTTTTGAAATTCATGATTATGACACAAAATGCCTTTGTTTGATAATCATTAAGCCCTTGTTTGGTGCACATTTTTAACACAATAATGCATTTTTTATGTGATGGGGATATTATTGATGTGATGAAAAATATTATTTTATTAAAGAATATGTGGTTGAAAATGAATAGAATAATGAGAATGAAAAAAATAATATGACTCAAACAAGGACTAAAACAAAATTCCTTTTTTTTTTCCCTCAAATTCAATTTTAGCTACACATTCCCATGATAAACTATTTTACACGTAAATTCAAAATTTTTCCTTACTTTTTAACTATACACATTCTCCAAAAATTACTATTACAAAACTCATTTTAATAGTTGTCTAACTGGGGCTAACTGGATTGGTAGCGGTTAAAATTTTACTTCTAAGTAAGCCCATGTTTGGGCTTCAGCCTCCATTAAATAATTTTTTGGGAAAACATGTATTTTGGAATATTAATTTTTTGAATAATGTACGGTTAAAAAAGAAGGAAAAAAATTTGAATCTACGTGTAAAATATTATTTTATTGGAGAATGTGGTTAAAAAGAAAAGAGTAAAAAATGCATTTTGAATAAAATGGAACCCAAACAGGGGATAAATAAATATTTTTTTATTAATCAAATTTATTTTATTTTAGAATAAATATTTTTTCATTTATTGTGAAATTCATGACTATTTTACAAACTGTCTTTTTTTGACGACCACTGAAATAAAATTCTTTTTTTTTTTTTTCTGAAACTCATTTTTAACAAAACATTCTCACGATAAAATATCCTATATGTAAACCCAAAACTTTTTTCTATCTTGTACGTAAACCCAAAATATTTTTCTACTTTTTAACTACATACATTCTCCCAAAACTCATCTTCCCCAAAAAAATAAAAAATAATCATTTTTCTAAAAACAAAAAACTCATTTCAATGGTTGTCTAACAGGGGCTAGAAATGGCTACACCTGGTTTGGCAACTAGTAAAACCTTCACTTATTAGTAAGCCATTGTTTAGGCTCCACCAAAATAAATTTTTAGGAAAAATTTATATTTGAAGAGTTATTTTTTGAGAATGTATGGTTAAAAAAGAAAAAATTGTTTTGGATTTACGTGAAAAATGTGTGGTTAAAAAAAGAGATAAAAAATTTATTTTAAATAAAATGGAACCATAACAAGGGCTGAATAAATGATTTTTTATTAATCAAAGTTAGACGGTTAAGTAAAAGTTAATATCACAATATTTAACTTTACTTAAATTAAGTCATCCAAACATGCTAGGAAACAAAGTTGCATAAAAGTAACTTTTACATTTCTTTTTTAAGCTTAGCCAACCTCGAATTCTTCACATGTTTGTAAGACCAGTCACGGTTCTAACTATTAAGGAATAGAATTTTACATCGAATAAAGATGAAAACATAGACCAATTTATAAAGATTTAGGCTACTCCTCTTATTAATGTTAATATTTTAAGATGAACCCCAAATCTTAATATAGTATCAGAGCCCATTAAACTCCAACGAACAATTCGATCCGATTAAAACTAAAAAAAATGAGAATACGAATTTCAATATTGATCTGCTCAAACGAGCCACCATCTTGCGGGGACATGTTAAGGGATAGAATTCCACATCGAATAAAGATGAAAACATATACCAATTTATAATGATTTATGTTACTCCTCTTAATAATGTTAATTTTTTAAGAAGAAACCCCAAATTTTAACACTAACGATTCGGTTGTTTTGAATCTTCAAACAGATCTTTAACAACTAGAAAAGATTCTTGTTGCTGACCCAAGTTTATTGAAAACGAATCTTAGTTTCTGGTCGTTGTCAATAAATTTTTTTTTTTGAAGTACACAATGGGGGATGTACCATGTTTTTTGAACACTGTTTACATGCTATCTACCAATTCAGGTGTAGAAGGAGCCATTGAACATCTATCTCCTAAATGTTTCTGGTTTTTAAATCATTATACGAGCTTGAAAGCTGAAAATTTAGTGGTCATAAATTTGGTAGTAAATTTGAAATGGCATTTGTATATGAGTGCTAACATCCGCTTGTTGGTTTTGGCATTTTTTGTTCAGGTTGGTGGAGACAAGAACAAGAGGGGAGTAGTCGAGGCCAAGCTGAAGGTGGCCATTAATGGTTTCGGAAGAATTGGAAGGAACTTCTTGAGATGCTGGCACGGAAGGAAGGATTCCCCTCTTGATGTCATTGCCGTCAACGACACTGGTGGTATCAAGCAAGCCTCTCACCTTCTCAAATACGACTCCACCCTCGGTATCTTTGAAGCCGATGTCAAACCTGCTGGGGATGACGGCCTTTCTGTTGATGGTAAAATCATTAAAGTCGTCTCCAGCCGCAACCCCCTTGACCTTCCCTGGAAGTAATCATTCCTGCTTATACACATATTTGTCGTTGCATTCTCATACACGCCCAGGCCTTTATGATAATTGAAACAGATTTGACATAGCTAGGACATGATAGTACTGGGCAACATTAAACAAGAAAAATAAACTAAAATCCTTTCTATTGTACTGTCTAATCACATCCAGTATTACTTGCTAAACATGCTTGATTGTGGCTCATATCTTTGAATAAATAATTTCATTTTCAGGGATATGGGGATAGATCTCGTGATAGAAGGTACCGGAGTATTCGTAGACAGAGAGGGTGCCGGTAAACATATTCAAGCTGGAGCAAAGAAGGTACTTATCACAGCTCCTGGAAAGGGTGATATTCCTACCTATGTTGTAGGAGTAAATGCTGGTGATTACAATCCTGATGAGCCTATTATCAGCAATGCTTCTTGCACTACCAACTGCCTTGCACCTTTTGTCAAAGTCCTTGACCAGAAATTCGGTAATGCATTCCCCCAATACACAGATGCAGTGCTGCTTATGTTTAGTATGCAGTACTGAATAATATAATTAGCGTACGCACTATTTATTTGTTCGTATTGATTGATTTGACATGACTCACAAAATTTCAATCTCGTAGGCATTATTAAGGGAACAATGACGACTACTCACTCCTACACCGGAGACCAGAGACTTCTTGATGCAAGCCACAGAGATCTTCGACGTGCACGAGCTGCAGCTCTCAACATCGTTCCTACCTCGACCGGTGCTGCAAAGGCTGTGGCACTCGTCCTTCCACAGCTCAAAGGGAAGCTGAATGGCATTGCTCTTCGTGTCCCAACTCCCAATGTTTCTGTGGTGGATCTCGTTGTGCAGGTCGAGAAGAAGACATTCGCCGAAGAAGTGAATGCTGCATTCAGGGAGGCTGCTGAAAAGGAACTCAATGGTATATTATCCGTGTGCGATGAGCCACTCGTGTCGGTGGACTTCAGGTGCACTGATGTTTCATCAACGGTTGATTCTTCATTGACAATGGTGATGGGAGATGACATGGTTAAGGTCATTGCTTGGTATGACAACGAGTGGGGTTACTCACAGAGGGTGGTTGATCTTGCTGACATTGTTGCTAATAACTGGAAATGATGAAAGTAAATATTTGGTATCGCGTGAATTTGTAAGGTTTTTTGTTTGTTTTAAATGTCTGCAGATTTTACTGTACCTTTTTGATAATTATGAAGAGAATGTAAACAATTATCCATCATTCTGGAAGTATAAATCAATTAAATTCAAGTAAATAGGTTTCTATTGAGTCCGGTAATTGCATAGCGTCCTTCTTGTATTTAACGGTAAATTTTATTGGAGATCACACTACTTTAAGCGAAGTCTTAATTGTTTTATAAACTTTAAAATATCTCAATCAGATCACCCAACTTCATAGTTCCCGCATGGAACCAAGTCGTTCAATTCGTAATCCACTTGGACAATCTAAAACTGACATCATTTAAACATTAAATGCTTGTGTCAATCGTTTCTTCTAAGGAAAATACTTCTTGTAGATAACTATTTATATAATGTTTTACAAAATGATGGGGTGTCAAAATATAAGTGGAGAAGTTATTTTATTGATAAGATTTTGATCCAATTAAATTTTGCCTTTTGCCACATCATCCATTGATGAACTCTTATATAACTTGTTCTGTACACATAACAAAATTGTTCTTTTAAGTAACATGGCTTTGCTCAAACAAGAAACTCCTTAAAGGTAGTGTTTCTTTTCACATTTACGGTCGCCGTTCATCTTTTAAACGTGGGTGAATTGAGATTAATCCGAAGTCTTATAAGCAAATATGATAATTTATCTGCATTTCACTGCAAGATTGGCATAGTGTTTCCTCGGATATTCATTCTACTAAAAGTCATCAGGAGATAACAAGTGTTTATAACATTCACCATAAAGAACATTGCTGATCCTGAATTATCTGAACTTGTAATACTCATAAAACTTGATATCGACTAAATGAAGCCATAATTCTCTCCTGAACCTAAAGCTGCCACATCTCCACAATTGTCTATACAAATGAATACCGTTTCCCCTAGGGGCTTATTTAGATTAATAAGAAAAATGATCCTCATTCTACAAGTTTCTGCAAAAACAGAGAATATTATTCCTTCTCAAGTTTAGACAAACCTGAGAAGCCCATCTGACAAATAGCTAGGTTCGGTAAAGTTGGTATTGTTCTGCATGTATACTTGAATCACCTATTCGCAGATGTGTGCGGCATTGGATAAGTCATAGGACCCATGTTAGTCTGGGGGCTGGATCCTGGAATTGGAGCTCGGACACCATATGTCATGTGAGATGGTGGTGGAATATTCACTGGCATGCTGACTGCAGAAACAAGGGGTCCTCCTATTGGTTGGCCTATAGTTGGTGCTCCATACATCCCAACTCCAGGAGCAGTAGCTGGGACTTGAGGAGGAGGTTTGTTTGATTTCGCAGATGAACATCCCACAACAGAAGCATTTGTTTGACCAGTGAATGGACCTTGTGGCACTGAAACTTCTCCGCTGCTGACACTAGTGATGTCATGAATGCTCGACCGCCTTCTATCTTTGTTCATAGAGTTCAGACGAATGAAGTATTTTTGGGCATGGCTAGCAACTTGTGTAGGATTTCTTGTCACCACAAAGTTCCGGGAAATGCTTCGCCAATCACCTTTTCCATATTTATCCAAACCAAGAAGAAACAACCTGTTTCATGAACATTATAACTATCAATCGAAAATATAAGTCATGTTCAAGGATAGAGCAAAATGTAACCTCAGAAACAAGTAGCTGCAAAAGCAATCATAGAATGCAGTTCATTTGTGCTTCAAACATGGATGAAAACATCACAAAAATAGGCAAACAATCAGAGCACCTTTAGTATAATAACTCTGGCATAAAATATAAGTAAATCCTCCAAGTATTTAAATTTATCTTTCCGAATACACATCTATCATTGTGTCAGCTTTAAAATACACAGAAGATCAGTAGTAGTCATTCAAGGATGTAGGATAAAGTGTATAAATATAAAGAGCAGAAGTGCAGAGACTCAATCAATAATTTTGAATATCTCTAAGACATGATTAGATTCCCTTCACTTTCATTCTTCCCATCTTTCAAATGCATGATAGAACAGCAAAGTCAAGAGCAGGTCATTGGGAATCACAAGAAGAAAAAGAAGAAAAAATTCTCATGTAGGCAAGCCAAACCGTTTAATCTTTCAACAGTAATTTCATCAGAAGGCATCAAACAATAATACAATAGAAATTGATAACCAATTTTCCCATCTTGATAGCTATCAGCCATAAAATTGTGTAAGACCAGTTTCTAAGACAAAACTAAAAAAGAAGCTTTCAGGCATTAAAGCTTATATATTTAACGAAAGTAAAAACATAAACTAATTACAATATGCCAATGCAACAACTCCCATCCCCATCAGCCATTAAATAGACAACACCAACTTCAAACTAAGGTTTCACGTACGTTTGAAGGATTCAGTACAATCTAGAAAAGGGTTCACCACAGGTCCACAACCAACAGCAGGAATGATTTCTGTCCATCAGTAAACATATAACATATTAACAATGCAAGCGGCAAACCACAGGCTGATGGAACTTCCATTGTTAGAGTAATATGCGGCAGTTAATTATCGAACAAGTTCTTTCTACTGCTACCAATGTTCTTCTCAATTCACTTCTTTGCATTGACATCCTTCAAGATGTTGGTCAGTATATACGGCATTGATAAGATCTACTAATAAGTGTAAACAAAATATAGTCATCTGTTGTTATGGGGAGGGGTAAAAGGCAAATTTTTTTTTTAACTGGCAATATGCAATTGATTCAACAATCGGTTGGGTATTGTTACAATCAGAGAGAATTTTATTCTTTGAAGGGACTCAAAACCAAGATCTAAAGTGCAATAAATCAAGTTCTTTGGTTATGGCATGCCAAAAAGAGTCATAAAGTTTCTGCACATGGATTTAGGGACAGTACTCCAATGGGATTTACATCACCAACCCCTTTCCTAGCAAGTGTTCTACAGGGTGCTTTTAAATACACATATAATGTATCATGTTGATGCCTGGGATAGTAAGACCAAAAAAATAAAAATAGCGACATAGGCAAAATGTTACCGTATATTTGGTATAGATATAACTTTCTCCATCTTCAATATTTTAACCCAATAATGTCATTAGTAAACTTTTGCATGAGACTATGAGAGGATAGAAAAGCGGAGCATGCTTACGCACACCAGTAAAAATACCCAACGAAAGGTTCTCAACATGCAATATGAGGAAAGGAGGAAAATAAGCATTTATTCAAATTCAGATTGCACAGTTAAATTTGGTAATCATTAATAGTATGATCATTTTGACAGCTTAATTGCATATAATAAGTTAATTTGCTGTCAAAATGAGCCCTTATGCGTACTTCCCAGAAAGTAATCTCAGAATGTGCAGCTAGCCAATTCTACAAAACCCTTTTCAAGCCAGGCGGGTAAAAAAGCAAGAGGAGGAAAATCATAAGAGAGAATACTTTGTTCAAGATGACAAACCTTTTTCTTTTAGAGTGTTCTTTTCTGTGCTTGATCTATTGTCAGCTCACTTCTGCTTCCAATCTGATCAGCCACTAGTTCGTTTCAATGATGGGGTTTCAGATTAAGCCATTTCTTTGCCTTGCTTTTGCTTCCATAATCAACCATGAGTTTGTTGAGATACTTCGAAATTGGCTTATCACCTTAAATTTTGTTCTGTAGAAATCTACAGACTTTTTTTTAATGACAATTCTTGGTAATTAAACACGGTATTTAGTAATATACTTTGATAATTTTGTTTTCGTTAGTTAAATTATACCCCTCCCCCACCCACAACCACACAAACATATTAGAGAGAAGAAGGAATAAAATCAATTATCCTGTATTGGTCTGTTCTTGTCTTGGTGATTGGATTACTGTATTAATTGCTTTCTTAGCTTATGGATAATGATCGGAACTTTTATTGTTTGGATGAGTCAAGTCCTAACTCCTAATGGATCAGCCAATAGTTATTACAAGGAAGCTTCCAAATTAAGCCGTTGAGTTTGGCTTTCAGGACCACTTGTTTAGTCAGAATTTAAAAGCAGATCAATTTCATTTTCACTCTCTGTTTCTTCAAGAGAAATGGGACAGAGGGCTGGCAGGGTTAGAGACTTGTCTCTTTTAACTATGCTTCTACAGAAAATTTTACTTTCTTTTCCTCTATATGATAAGTCTTTGTAGCTAACACTAACTATACACAAAGCAAGAATGGAAATACTACTTTCAGGATGGTAGCAAAGGTCCTGAATACATGTCAAACTTTGATGGGAAATAAACCCTACCTACACGTGGGGGCGTTTTGAAGACATTATTTAAATGATATACAAGTAGCTTTCTCTAAGCTTAAGCTTTTATGAAGTGGTTCAATACTCACTTTAGTAATATATCTGCATATTTTATTTCCTTTTGTAGCAACCCTTCCTAGTTCCTTCCCCCTCCCATACAATTAATAGTAAAAAACTCTTCTACCTGAAATCCTAGATGAGTCGAGAATGTGTTCTTTATATCTGTTCTTTGTTTTCTATTTACTTTCAGCATGGAATCGAGTAGCAATAGGCCCTACAAGTCTTCTATATAGTACATGTAATCCCAGAACCGACAGCTTCCATAGTTTCTCTCTGTAGGCAAGAATCTTGTAGTCAAGTGGAAGAAGAGAATTCATTTGACCAGACTATGACCATAAGAGGATGAANACTTTAGTAATATATCTGCATATTTTATTTCCTTTTGTAGCAACCCTTCCTAGTTCCTTCCCCCTCCCATACAATTAATAGTAAAAAACTCTTCTACCTGAAATCCTAGATGAGTCGAGAATGTGTTCTTTATATCTGTTCTTTGTTTTCTATTTACTTTCAGCATGGAATCGAGTAGCAATAGGCCCTACAAGTCTTCTATATAGTACATGTAATCCCAGAACCGACAGCTTCCATAGTTTCTCTCTGTAGGCAAGAATCTTGTAGTCAAGTGGAAGAAGAGAATT
>CAIGRK010204734.1:0-13156 GCA_903798315.1 Fraxinus greggii
TTTTTTTTTTTTTTTATGCTTTGGTGTGCTCGGCAAACTAATTAGACATAATCAGTTGCTTCTTTCTTCTATTAATACATTTCAGGGAGGGGAAATTGGGGATTATATTTTCAAATTTATGCTGTACAGAATTTTCAATTCTTGAATAGCTGTGGTTGATGTCTGCTCATTTCCATTTTACTGCAGATCGAAATGGAACTTATCCGCCATTGAAATCAAGGTTACTTATACTACCTTAAAAATTCCTAGTCTTTTAGATTTTTGTTTTATTTTTAACGCGGTTATCTATTTTATTTTTAACGCCGTTATCTAATATCCTGATTTTTGCGTGTGTTTTTGCAGTTCAGCTGGTTGAATCTTCTGTATCCCATGGTCCAATAATTCTTACCTTGATTTTCTTAATCCTCTGGAAGTCTAATCAGAGTTATATATAGCAGGAATTTCAGGTGGAGCCATTGCTGGAATATCAATTGGAGCAGTTGCAGGAGTGATCCTTTTGGCAGTTTGCATCTATTTTATATTCTACAGAAGGAAGAAGGTGATGGAAGAATCTATTCTCCATAATGACCAAGGCATAGAGAATACGCCTGGTAATTGGCATGTCAATTCGTTTTTCGCATATTAGTTTTTTGGGTCAAAAGATGAATAATGAATGAGCATTTGATCTAAGAAACAAGAATGAATCAATTTGTCTGAGTCTGAAGGATATAGCCATATTTGGCCTCTCTGTAGCTTCTGTGTCTCATAGCAATACTAAATTTGGGCTCGAAAGTAGCAAGTAATTTATTACAATCATATGCTTTCTCATGGATTTAGGTCCTGGGATGCTGGAGAAAACATCAGAATCTGGTCCTCTTGTTGCTACCGCTTCTCCAAGGCTCAAGGGTATCACTGTGGATAAATCCGTTGAATTCTCATATGAAGAACTGGCAGTTGCTACAAATGACTTTGACATCTCTTATAAGATTGGTCAAGGCGGCTTTGGAGCTGTTTACTACGGAGAGCTTAGAGGCGAGGTTTGTGTCCCATAGCCCGTGCTATTCGTAGTATTATGATGACTAATGAAAAATTGGTTATCGCTTAGTTCTATTTCGCTTTTTACTAGGTATTAACTATTAACTAGTCGATTCAAATTCATATTCATGTTCACCAAGAATACTGCAGTTAACTAAATATGTTCAGTTAGCTATCTGCAAGTTTTGGGTTTTTATCTGTATATGGATTTTAAAAGAGAAATTAAGGACAACATGTAGCTGGACTAGAATCTTCATAGCAAAATCTTGGACTTGATTGAACTTGACTCTATGAAGACAACACTGGAAAGACCAGTATATGTTACTTGATAATTTTGTTTACTGAAAGGATGTTGAGTGGAGTTGTCGTTCAGTAACCACTCTATATTAGATACCTCTGAGTAACATAGCTGAAGAGAGCAGCATATTATGGCATAATTCTTGAAATGCTGGTGCTTTCTTGCATTGATTTCTTAACCTTTACAACACTACATTGTTGGGGTTTCAAGAAGATTAATCACACTTCACTGTTCGACTGAAATTCTTAAAGCATATGATCTTGTGAGCGAGCAAATTACAAAATATCATGGAGAATATGTTGCATACCATTCTATTATCGGGCGGACAATTGTTCAATTGCCAGTAACAGTTTTCTAACACTTAATGTTCTCTTTATAATTGTACTTCCAAACTATGTTTAATAGAAAAGCGACTCAGATCCCGTGTCTCCTGAAATTGCAGAAAGCTGCTATTAAGAAGATGGATATGCAAGCATCCAAAGAATTCCTGGCTGAACTGAAGGTTTTAACACATGTTCACCATGTGAACTTGGTAATGCTCTCCCAGTATTTTTTTTTTCCGTCTCCTTTAAGCTATTCTGTCCATTGTAGATCATCTTCTGAATATGAGATTAGATTTTTTTTATTCTTCTATGTAAAAGAATGTCAGTAAGTCTACTTAAGTTCCAAATATAAGGATACTTTGAATGTCTAGAAATACATTCTGATAAACTCTAAATATGAGTTAGAAACTTAAAAAATGCTCAAGTATTATCGCTAATTCTTATTGCTTATAGTGCACAGTTGGAAAAGTATATCAGATTCTATTTTGATCATGGCTTCACAATCGAAAATTTTGTGATTACCTAATGCAGGTGCATTTAATTGGATACTGCGTCGAAGGTTCCTTGTTTTTAGTTTATGAATACATTGACAACGGTAACCTTAGTCAACATTTACGTGGTCAAGGTAAGAACAAAATTGTATATTATGAAGCACAGATTCTCTTGCATTCTGTCTGATGCTTGTGTTTTTCATTTTGACTCAAGTAAGGGAACCATTACCATGGTCCACTAGGGTGCAAATTGCCCTTGATTCAGCTAGAGGACTCGAATACATTCATGAGCATACCGTTCCTCTCTATATACATCGTGATATTAAGTCTGCAAATATTTTGATCGACAAAAACTGCCGTGCAAAGGTGATAAAATTATGCACATTAATTGAAAACAAAGTTGGGATAGATATGTTTAAGCTGAATTATATACTCTTCAGGTTGCTGATTTTGGCCTCGCAAAACTGACTGAAGTGGGAAGTGCTTCTTTGCACACTCGTCTCGTGGGAACTTTTGGATACATGCCTCCAGAGTGAGATATTGTGCCTTTGTTTTTATTTGACTTAATAAATTCTCCTTTATTTAATTTTCAATCTTCTTTAATACGTCTGATTGGTGCAACACTTTAGACTTATAACATTGCATCAAAATGCTTATCATAGATGAAACCCTCTCTTCCCCAGTACAGTTGTATTTATTGGAAGAAATTGGATTAAATATTAAGATATCTTTGTTCATTCACCTTGCAAATTTGCAATGGTTACCAAGTCACATTATGGTCGATACATCTTCAATGATAAACACCTTTACATACTGAATTGTTTGTTTCATGTTCGATGAGGACATTTTTTGTATAAATTTGCTTTGCATGCAGGTATGCACAGTATGGCGATGTCTCTCCCAAGATAGACGTGTATGCTTTTGGGGTTGTCCTTTTTGAACTAATATCAGCTAAAGAAGCCATTGTGAAGACAAATGAAGTTATTACAGAATCAAAGGGACTTGTTGCTCTGGTATATCTTTGAATTAACCTTATTTAATCACATTATATACCTTTAAACCACTCAGTAGAAATGGTTTTACAACCTCAAATGTTGAGGATTTACAGTTCGAGGACGCTTTTAGCCAGACGGATCCTACAGAAAGTGTACAAAAACTAGTTGATCCAAGGCTTGGCGACAATTACCCCCTTGATTCAGTCTCTAAGGTAGAATCTTTTAATGAATCAGGCACGGTACTGATTTTGTATTTCCTTAGTAGTCGTAAAACATCTAATCCTTTGGTTTATTTGCAGATGGCTCAGCTCGCAAAAGCATGCACACATGAAAATCCTCAACTAAGGCCAAGCATGAGATCAATAGTAGTTGCACTGATGACACTCTCATCTTCAACTGAGGATTGGGACATTGGCTCATTCTACGAAAATCAGGGTTTAGTCCATCTGATGTCCGGGAGGTAACTACCGGTCCATCATGTGTACCTTTAACACCCTGATTTCACCACAACTATCATCTGTATATTCCCAATGATGAAGGGTGAAAACTGGAAAGGTGTTGAGATACCCTACCTCACTCCCCCCCCCAACACCAGATTTCCTTCTTGTTTCATAATTTTAGAGCATCCCTGTTCATAATCAGAAACAAACAATTAAAGTTTCCAATATATATAGGCTACAACTTATTTAAACTGTGCTTAGTTTCTAACCTCCATTTACTTCTTGAATATGAATATGCTTTGTATAACTATTCAATCCATCTTTTAACTTCTTGTTTTATGTGTGGGTTGGTGCGTTGCCATCTCTCTAAATCGCTTTGCAATAGATTAAATTCGCCCAACATGTTTTCTGTTAAATCTTTGCTTTGATCCCATGTTGAAACGGGAAGGTACTATGCTCTTCATCCCCGGTTACGAGAACGAACATGTTGGCAAAATATTGTAACACCGATGACTAATTCTATTGTCTACAGTGTTTTAGGAGTTCTATGATATCTTACATACACAAAACTTGACATTTCTTTTTGTGGTGAATAAATTAAGCCAATTTCTTCAACAGCCAATGTGGGTAAGCTACCCAAAGAGTATTCCTGCTATTTATTTCTCCACGGTCTAATGGTTTGCTACTGTGGGAAAACACGGTTTCTTCCTAATAAGGAAACAGTAAAATCAAGGAATCCTTGTATTTTTGGTATAAATAGTAGACAATTCCATATGTTAGAATTTGGATGTGCCCCGAATTCCTTGTTGAAGTAATTGAAGAATTCTGTTTGAAGTGCACGTTAAGAAGAATTCAATTTGGAATACTATTGGAGTTTTATGTCAAGTTGAAGTTCTATTTTGGAAGTCTATTGGAAGTTGAAAATTGGTATTGAACTTGAAGAAGAGTTCGTGATGAAGAAAACAACTTGAAACGAAAAGAAAAAAATAAAATAAAATAAAAGTGGACAGAACGCCTGGTGCGTCGCGGGCCGGCTCCCCTACCTGGTTTTTACCTCGAGTGCCGCGGCGCCACCTGCACCTGTACCGGATTTTTTGCGTTTTTCTCTCTGGACTCGATTTTTTGGCACCCTACTTCATCAACAACTCTATTAGGAGGGTTTGGACGTCCCCTATATATTCCCTATAAATATTAGGTTTTTCTATACAATTTTATAGTGTGAGAAAAGTGATTACTAGTTTTTAGGATCAATTGTATATTTCTCTATTATTGTTCATGAGTCAATAAAATCTCCTAATTCCTCTACCATATTTCTTGTCTTTTTCTATTCTTTTGTTTGCGATCATATACTTCATATTTTTCCATATAACTTTAACGTCTTAATCCGGTGGTTAGTTTCATATCAAGTGGTATCGAGCGATACGTGATCCTGGAATTCCCAAAAATTGGTATCAGATGCAACATCATAATTAAGGAGATATGACAATCCTTTAATTAAGGGGGTTTAAGTTAGGTTAGTTTCCAGTTTTAGTNATTCTTGTTTTCTTTTACTCTTTTTGATCTCGATCATATACTTCATATTTTTCCATATAACTTTAACGTCTTAATCCGGTGGTTAGTTTCATATCAAGTGGTATCGAGCGATACGTGATCCTGGAATTCCCAAAAATTGGTATCAGATGCAACATCATAATTAAGGAGATATGACAATCCTTTAATTAAGGGGGTTTAAGTTAGGTTAGTTTCCAGTTTTAGTTATTCACCTTAAAGTGTATAAATTCAGAGTTTGTATAGCTTATTTGATTATTATGAACAATAATATTTCTTCAATTCTTCACATGGTATCAGAGTTTTAAGCTCTTAGGGAATTACTCATTGTTTTATTCGCTTGTTGGCCTTCATTGCCCAGTATTTTGTTCTGCCTTTATTCTTTGTTCTTTCTTCTCGTTCTCTAAATTGTTCGGAAAACCTCAAATTCTTTGTTCTTCCTCTCTTTGGCCACTCTTATTCTTGATTTAAACAGAGATCTTTCTTGATCTTGCAAACAGCCATGGTAGAAATCATAGACAACACTAACTTCTCTGAGATGCAGAACGTGGAAACAAAATCTACTTCATCTTTAGGAAAGTTACAAAACTTGCAGGAAGAATATAGATTGAATGGAAAGAATTACCTGAAATGGTCACAGCTGGTTAGAACATTCTTGAAAGGGAAAGGCAAGTTGGTACAGGAACCTAAAGCAGGAAATCCTGCATTTGATGCTTGAGTTATCTGAAAGGAACTCTACATAATTCATTGCATATTTTATCCAACGAAACTCTGTTTCCATCATGATACTCATAATTGGGCTAGCAGTCCAGACGAACGATGATTTATTTGATGTTTCTTGGAAATACGTTAGTTGCATTGTAGTCAAATAAACTAAACATCGTTGTGTGATTTAGCACTGTTGAAATTTCGTACCTTGGCTCAACTGTTAAAATTGCTTGGCTTTCATCACTGTTAAAAGAACAATGTCAACATTCCTCTTGTCCTCACTTGGTGTGTCAACACAAGTGCTAATGCATTTGCTGCAAATCCAATTTATCATGCTCGCACAGAGTACATTGAATTTGATGCAATCTGTTAAAAATTACTTATTGTAACATATGAGTGAATTGCATTACCGAGCTGCTGGTATCTTCACAATTCAACTATCTAAAAGACAAACTTGGAGAGCTTTAACTGCCCTCTCGTTTGACAGGGGTGCAGATTCAACAATTGTGACCCATATAGTATAAGAAGCTACCATATTATGGCCCACATTCAACTTTTACGTATTTCGTAACTTCATTTACATTTCATTTGCATTTGCATTTCTAATACATTACAAAGCTAGAAATATACAAAAAAGATGAAAACGACTAAAAACACAATGATTCTGCAGACTAATTTAGAAAGTAAAAAAAATTTGATTCAAGAGTTGACAAGAACTCAGAAATCTTGAAGAGTTTTTTTTTCAGTATCAAACCATCCTTGAAACCATAATAAAACTAATGCATACTGTAACTAGAATTGCAAAACAAGTTATTCATCTTTTATCCAATAAATAAAAGTCCTAGCTTAAAAAATAACATTATTATTGACAGACACCCATTTGGAAATGGAGCTTGAACTCATCATAACTAAAAACCTTAGGGAGCGGGGCTCGGGATATGGATTTCATCTCATGGGGAATAGGCTGATCTGAGCCCAATCCGCGTTCCATCATCATCAATTTCACTTTAACTTGCATATGTCCTTGATAATCAGATAGTCGATAGATCTCACTCTAAATTGTAATTAGGTGCCCATTTCTTTTCTCCAGACCAGTACTGATTATTGTTTTAGGGTTAATAGCAGCACCTCCATTTTGTGACAGTTGGTCTACCTTTATATATCTGAGAACATTTATAAATGCAAGATATAAGCTATGTGCAGAAGTATTTCTCCTTTCTTGTGTTGCTCAATATTCAGATAGCACAATGCACTCAGTTGCTTAGAGAAGTTTGAGATATTTGTGTCCGTTTGGACTTGAAATGACGAAGAATGCCATATAATATTCTGCAGAAGCATGATGAGTCGGATCGATAAAACCTTCCGATGGATGTTGACCTGAATGCGATTGAAATTGTATCAGCATGAGTGGAAAGAAAAAGGCTTGTTCTAATTTCGAACTCTCTTTATCCACTCTTTCCTCTGGACCTCTACCTTACCCGGGGGTCTTAGCTTTATCAAAATAGGACAATCACTCAGCAAGTTTATCCTCTCGTGGACACATTATTTGAATACTGTAACCTTCCAAATGTATCTTTCTGTTTTTTAAACCTTGCTGATTATTTTTTATTCATCATGGTGTATAACCTAATGTTCTTCGAAAAATTCAACTTGTTTAGGTGAACATTTTGACCCACATAGCCGAAGTAGCTTTGAGCGATGAGCAGCGCCACTCAATCAAAATGTTGAAAAAGGTGTATAGCGATCAAGATGAAAGAGAAAATCAAGATCAAGAGAAAATTGAAAATCCCTCTGGATTCAGCAGTGACATTAATCAAGATACAGGGGACTTTGATTTGCCAGAAATTGCATGTCAGGATAATCAAATGAGAAATGGAAATGCAGTTTGTGAGATGGGCTTGTCAAATCATATTGCCAATACAGGCAAGAAACAATCTGAAGGGCATACGGAGGAAATAGGTGGTGGTGCTCTGTGGAACAATTCCGAAGAGAAGATGTTACAGAACTGAAAGATTATCTTACTAAGCATTCAAAGGAATTTAGGCACACTTACTGTTGTCCAGTTGATCAGGTAAATTTATAACTATTTGCACACCTTAAAAGTATAATGTAAACCTGTACTCATCTTTCTTTTATCTTTCTTGCTTACAGGTTATTCACCCAATTCATAAGCAAACTTTCTACTTAAGTTCCGAACATAAAAGAAACTCGGAAGAATTTGGCAAGTATCTAGCATTTCAGTAGCATCCATTTTCTCTTTTTCGAAACTGAAGGATATTCATTCCATCATTTTCTAATTGCTATACATCCATTTGCAATGAGTCAATGACTGATGCAACAATTTTTATCATTTCAGGAGTAGAACCTTGGACGTTCGAACAGAAACTTGGAGAGACAGTTTTTATTCCTGCAGGATGTCCACACCAAGTTCAAATTTACTGTACTAGGTTTATTTCATGTAGTTGTAACCATTTTGTCTGGCTTCCTGCATACATAGATACTTAGATTTATGACCATTTCCTGTGTACGCAGTCATGCACGAAAGTTGCTGCAGACTTTGTTTCTCCTGAAAATATACATGAGTGCCTTCGACTAACTGAAGAGTTCAGGCTACTACTGAAGAACCGCCGGGCTAGAGAAGACAAGCTAGAGGTATTCTCGTCTCACATAATTACGAGAGCATGTTTAACTAAGCTTACAAAAAAATTACAAGTTATTAAACATGGTCGAATAGCTTACCTTTTTAAGTAACAATACGTGAACTCGAGAACTTACAAGTAAACATTTTAAGCTTAATAGTCAAACATGCTCTAAAGATGTGTGTAAAAGAGGATGATTTACAATCTGTTAATCTGCTCGTGACAGGTCAAGAAGATGATCCTTCATGCTGTCAACTGTCAATGATTTTGAAAAGCTAACAGCTCTTGAAAACGATTTGCTCTGGAATGTGGAACACCAACAATGAGTCATTCTTGGTTGACATATACAATTTTACCCTGCAATTAACCATGTTTGATGTTGCTATCATTTGGATTTTTTGGTAATTTTCTGCAAAGGGATAAGTTTTGTACTTGTTTTGCCTTTGGTTAATGCAAATAATTGTTGGCATTGCTGTTACAGCCCATTTTCTTAGATTGCTGCCTGAAGAAGGTTGTAAATCAGTCTAGAATTACACTGGTTTCAAATTTTCAATTGTAACAAATTTCTTTTTTGAAAGTTTTGAGATTCAGTGACTCTTTGTAAAATAATGTCTAAGAGGAGGTTCATGGCTTCATGTGTTCCTATTCTTAAGGTTGGAGACAACACATCAAGGTGAGTGGATCCAGGAATTAAGGATCCAGGTTGAAATTTATTGAGCCAACAAAAATCCATTAATTCGCCAACGTGGTAAAAACAATTCAATAATTTGTCGGTAAAAACAAGTAGTGAGTGGATTTATAGGGAGAGACGCAGATTGGGCTTTGGAGCTTTTTCTTCTTCTACCTAACATACTAGAGATTTTTAGTTGAAAATCCAGTTCTTTTCGTGACAATAAACTAAACCTAGCCCGTGCTTAGATCCGCCTCTAGGTTTAAGTCTGGATACAGAACCCAATGTTGAATATCAAATTTAAAACATCGTTTAGGGATGACAACGTGGTGGGTATGAAATGGTCGGTAATTCCCACTCCCATCCCTAGGGTATTTTTGTTATCGCCATGTCCATTTAAAGCAGGACATGACATATTTGGGGAGGGATCAGGGTAGGGCAGGGTAGGTCCCTTGCTTCATTTATCGCCTCCATTTTTTTTTCTTTTTTTTTTAATTTTATTTTTAGCTATAATTTTTTTTATATCTTTAGTTAGTATATATTATTACTTTTTTTACCAATTTTTAAAAGCAACTTATTTAAGCTCTTTGAAAATATGATAAATCTATTATTTTCGTTTGATAAAAAACTTAAATTTGACATTAACTTTAAGTGGCAGGTAGCGGGTCGGGGACTGCGTTTCCCGTACCCGCTTCGGGGAAATGACCATCGCCCCGTCTCCACCCTGTTTGCTCGATTAGACAGGTAATCATCTCCCCATTCGGGGCGGGGCTTTATGAGTATCGGGTTTAACAATTTTTTTTTGCCATCACTACAATCGTTTAGGTTTACCATCTTTTGTCGGAGATCTACATTGTTTTCATCTTGTGTATTAACAATGAGCTTTTATCGTTTATTATTTTGTGGGTTACTACCAACTCCATTTACTTTGAATTCATATTCATCGTAATGTTACTAAATTCAAAACTATTATAAGGGCTTATCATCCAGATTAGATAAAAGAAGCATTAGCATTATTTGATTGCGACATATTTATATAGCCCCTGATTGGTTGGGATAAAATTCAGATTTTTAGTAAATTTTGATAAAAATTGAAGAAATGTGTGGTTGAAAAATTTTGAAAAATGTGCGGTGGAAAAGTTATAGAAATTAATTATTATTATTGATTTAGATTAAAATTTGAATTTGAATTTCTTCCAAATATATCATAATCTAATGTGAAAATCATATTCCCTTAACCAGCAAAATGTCAACTTTTGCAAGGGAACTCTTAACAAGAATGTTCATGGGTTTGGATTTAATAATCGCAACGAAATTTATGATGGAAGATTACTATTCACGTCAATGTTTGACCTTAATTATTATTATTCTTCTTCTAATGTAAGGAGGAGTTAGGTTGAAGACATGCACTTAATACATTAAAGTCATTGATTAGTATGAACCCTAATTTATTAATTGTCCTTTGGATCAACGATTTGCAATCATTTTCTAATAAATCGCAGTTAAGGTACAAAAACTTTCTCTAATTTTTCCTTTTTAGTTGTTCTCTGTTTTCAGGACAAAACAATTCTTTGGTTTCTCTTATGGGATCAAGAACAAGATAAGAAATAACAGATAATCCCTAAATCTGATTATATAAATTCCAGTCACTGTCATGGCGAAAAAGATAGAATTTTGAAACCCACCCACGAATTGAAACGACATCGTGGCATCTTTTTAGATGCGCCAAAACTGAGCACAGTGAAAAATCCACCGCCATAAACTTTTGTTTCAATCCAACATTCCTGTATCTATTTTAATTGCGGCAATTTCACATCATTCTCTCAATGTACATGTAATCTCTCTCTCTAAAATTTACCACTTGTACAAGCAATGCGTATGATCATTTGTTTGTTTAATTTTGATTTATTGAATTGCAGAAGAAAAGGAAGAGGAGGAAGGAGGATTGGTAAACAGTGTATAATTAATTTGTTATAAGAATTAATGATGAAGAAGGCACCGGCATCGGTGTTTCCGGCGAAGCCGATGCACCACGTGCTGTGGTTGGTGTGGAAGATGGTGATTCTGATGTCTATCGTTCTTTGTCTATGGGCTTTCTTCAGACTGCAGAAGTACTCGGAATCCTCGGTTTCTCCTTATTCAACCTTGCCTCGGAAATCTCGAGTTTTCCTTGATCAGTTCGAAGGCAATCCCAAAATCGCGTTTCTATACCTCGCTCGGAGAGACTTGCCTCTCGATTTCCTTTGGGGAAGCTTTTTCGAGGTGAGTTCTATTTTTTTGTGGGAATTGAAAGATTTATTTACTGAAAATTTTCATTTGTAGTTTCTTTATGTTCTATTACTTTAAATTATTGTTTTTATTTTCATTTTTATCGTGTTTAATCAGTTTGAATTTTTCTCTGGGATAATTTTTTATATTTGTGACGCTCCTCTTATTTTTTTTTAAATTCTGGTGGGAATTAAATTTGGATAGAACATCAAGATTTTGTGCATTTACTTATTTGTATGTTTTCATGCTTGATTGTTGTGAACAAGAATTTGCAGAGTTTTTAACTTTTATTAGATTTCAGAATAAAGAATCCTAGATTAGGTTATTTTTTTATTTTTTTGTGATGTTTTTCCTGCTTGCAGAATGCAGACAAGGCAAAATTTTCAATATACATACATTCAGAGCCTGGTTTTGTGTTTGATGAATCATCTGCAAGATCTAGTTTCTTCTACAATCGACAGTTGAAAAATGGCATTAAGGTAACATCATCCATTCACCAATTGTTTGTTTGTCGAGTAGTGTATTTGGAAAAATAACAGAAATAGACGAACACTGTCTAGAAGTTGAGTGAATCCAAATTTATGCACCACTTTTCTCTTAAATTTCAATTTTAGATAAAATTGTTTACTATTTTCCTATTTGTTCACGCTAAGCATGAGAGGATGGGCTAGAAGCAATTTCTCAAAATTTATTTTTCAGTACTTGTCACAAAAGAAAATGCAAAATAGAGTCTAAAATAAGAGAGCGATTAGGGATGGTTAAAAACCTGAGACCTGCAAGGGCATGACTCGAACAGAGCAGGAGTTTCTCGTTCCTTCGGGTTGGCGGGGTGGGGTCAGGTATCGGCTGCCCCGCCCGTTAGTATAATTTTTAAAAATTTATATTTTATAAACAAATATATATTACACGGGGTAGTATATAGGGCAAATGAGTGCCCCACCCTGTCTTAAGCAGGGCACAGGGAAAAAAATTGCCCGTGGGGCAGTGCATGGAATGGCCATCCACCCCTGCCATCCCTAGGAGAGATGTTCGTTTTAATGTTTTCTGGGTCCAAATGGGGTGAAGACCATTTCCCCCTCTCATGCACAATTCTACATTCATGGAAAGTTTGACATAGTAGTATGTTACTTCTTCTGGTAAGCAAGGTGTTCTTTTCCTAATCAGTATAATAGATTGGTAATAGGGATATTGGTGTAGGTAGTTTGGGGAGAAGCAAGTATGATTGAAGCAGAGAGGTTGTTACTTGATGCCGCTCTTGAGGATCCAGCAAATCAGAGATTTGTTCTCTTATCGGACAGGTTCGTTATCTTTACTGTAAGACAACTAAAAGTGGTTCTTCTATGAATTAGAGTGTGTGAATTCTAGCTCTAGTTGGCTTCAACTCGTGAAGAATTGACCTATGACCACCTGAAGGTTATTAAACACATGAAATATCATCTCATTAAGAAATAAGTGAGATTTTGGGTGGAGTTCACTGCTGAGGCAGTTGCTCTTGAAACAGTATTTGCTATGCTCTAACCTGAGTGACCACAGCGGTGCTCATGAAAACATAGAAGAAGTGAATGGTAGGAGATCTAGTTTGTCAACTAGCACCTGTTCAGGGATCTTACCATAGGGCAAGAATAGAGTGGCATTGTGATGTAGAATCAGTAGGAGGAAGACAAGAAGAAGAAGAAGAAAAGAAGGAAGAAGCCGCAGGGAGAAAGAAACGTGAAGAAAAAAAAAAGAGAGGAAGAAACGTGGCAGCCGCCAACTTCAAATT
>CAIGRK010204746.1:0-12020 GCA_903798315.1 Fraxinus greggii
GCGACCTGACCGGTCAGGGCGATCTCGGGCGGGGTGCTGCCCCCGAACCCCCACGACTTGACCAAGCAGGTGGATCACGTCGGGGCATTTGCATTAATCATTACTCGTTAACACTTAAAATGCTAATATTACCTTTAAAATAACACAACCCATACATTGCACGGCCAAAAAACTAGTTATTATAAAAGAGGTGATAATTAGTAAAGATAATTTATAAAAACCTAAAATACCCTAAAAAGATAAAAAAAGAAAAAAAAAAGTGGTAATTACACCTAGGCCTGCCTTTTAACCCAAACATGGTCATGGCCACTTCCACAAAACACACCGAATTCCCACACCTCATTCCACACCCATTAATATCGACCGACACTGCCACATTTCTCTTCGACATTGCCGTCGCCACCACCTTCCTATTCGACCATATACAAATTTATCTATTTTACATGCTGATCCAAACTCGCATTGTTAATGTGGAGTCGAATACTAGCGGTGGTTGTCAAGCACAAGAGGAAGGCGGTGATTTTAGAAGAAATGGCGGTAAAGACGGAGCCTGATAGCTACAATAGCGATTTATTGCAGAACTATGCGACGAGTGGTGTGATTGGCGACATTTATCGTTTCCTGTGGTTGCTAGCAATAGTGAATGTATGGCTTGATGAAATGTGGTTGGGCGGCTGCAAGGAGAAGAGTTTGGACGATGTGTTTTGGAGGTAGCGGCATGAAAGTTAGAATTAGGTTCGACGATAGTGGGGAAGATGAAGGTTTAGGCTAGTGGTGCAGTTGAGTTGGTGGTGCGGGTGATAGTGGTGGTGGGGGTGGGGGCGATATTGCAACTATGGTTGTGCATGCCTATGTTGATGATTGGATATGGAGGTGATGGTATGGTCAAGATGATCGTGGATTTGAGGTTGTAGTAATTGTATTTGTTGGCTCAACTGGTTGTTGTGAGATGGCAATGGAGTTTGAGTGGTGGTGGAAGTGGAAGTGGAGGAAAGGGTCACTTAATTTATAATGAAAACATTTTTTTTTGTTCCATTTTGATTGTATTATAGCTCTATAACTCATATGAAGTTTATAGTTGAATGACCAGCAAGTTTCTTGTTCATCACGTATCTTTATTTTGTTTTGAAGTGATAGATTAAATTTCATTTTGTTTTTTCTCATTACATATTCCGTTAAAAAAATTAATCAAAATTTGACTCGACAACTTTGAAACTAAATAAAATTTGATGATCACGAGACAATGAGATAGCAAAATGGATGTATTAGCTGCATGTACAGGACACGACCTTATGCTAAATGTATGTATTAGCTACATGCACAAGGCACGGCCTTATATTAAATATATGCATTAGCTTATGCTAAATAAATGTATTAGCTGCATGCACGAGACACGACCTTATGTTAAATGGATGTATTTGCACACATTTTTATTGTCAAAGCAAACCCCTATAAAATAATGTAAATGTATAAGGGCACATAGGCCTGAACTAATGAAAATAAAAATATTTGAGGGCATGCAAGCTCGAGCTAAACTAAGAAAGAATAAACTGTTCAAGGGCATATAAGCCCAACCTAATGCGAAGTAAACGAAAGTTAAGTAATCTAAATACCTGGGGGGCATGGCTAGCTACCTATAATAAATGTTTAGGCAGTCAACGATCCAAAGCCTTGAGAGTGGTTTTCCCGAGATGTCCCTTAGGCTGTATACTTTGCCTTTCACTCTCCGTATGACTTCGAAAGGTCCATCCCATACTGGTCCAAGCTTCCTTGGGGTTTAGCCAGCAGCTCCTGTCCTTCTAAGGACTAAATCTCCATAGTAGATTTGACCTTGCTATTGAAGAGTCTTTTGATGTTTTGTTTTTATAAATTGCAGCTCTTAGCTAAGCTTGTTCTTGCACTTCTTAGTGAAGCATGTTCTCGCACTTCTTCAAATAAGTCGGGGTGTTAGGTCGTATGACCTTTGGGATTGAGCTCAAGTATATTTAATGTAGGAAATATGACTTCAATTGGAATTGTGGCCTCCAAACCGAAGGCTAACTTGAAGGAGGTCTCACCAGTTGATGTCTTATGGTAAGTCCTGTATGCCCAAAATATTGAGGGCAACTTTTCGGGCCAACTACCTCTAGCATCTCCAATCCTTGTTTGAAGATCTTGTAGTATGATCCGATTAGTTACTTCGACGAGGCCATTGCTCTGAGGGTGTGAGATTGAGGTCAGGGGATGGTCAATCCCGAGGTTAGCACAAAATTTTTTGAATTATGAATTATCAATTTGTCTTCCATTATCTGTTATGTGCACATTTGGTATCCCGAACCTACACACAATGGATTTCCATATGAATGGCCTGAGCTTAGGTTCTGAGATTATTGCTAGGAGCTCAGCTTCTATCTACATGGTAAAGTATTCTATTGCTATCGCTACAAATTTCAGTTGTTCTCTTGCCAAAGGAAAAGGTCCGTGTCAACTCCCCATAGCTCGAAAGGAGTTGAGTAATGGATGGAGGTTAGCTCATCGGTGGGAGTACGTATGACATTGTCAAATCTCTGGTACTTGTCACACCTCCCTATGTAATCTGATGCATCCTTCTTCATGTCGGGCTAATAATATCCATATCTTATAAGTTTACAAACAAGAGCTTGAGCTCCTTGATGATTCTCACACATCCTCGTGGACTTCAGTTAAGGTTTGGAGTGATTTGGAAGGTCTCAGACATCTGAGGCAGGGAAGTGTAATACTTCTTCGAAATAAGACTCCTCCGATAATACAGTATCTTGGTGCCCGGAACTAATGCTCCTTGCAGCTCGACGGTCAATGGTAGATTTCCATTACTTATGAATTCAATTACGGGTCCATCTAAGAGGGCTCCTAGTCATTGTCCATGACGCTTGGCTTCTAATTTATGCTAGGTTTTATCACCATCTTGATGTGAACCGTTCTGTTGAGCCCATCTACCCCATAAAGACGAGCCCAAATAATGCATCAGCATTGCAATAATCAGCTCGGGCAATTTTCAGAATTTCACAATTCTTGAATCATTTTTGAAGATCATGCACCTTCAAACAATATAAGTTCATTTTTTTGTCTTTGTCTTTCAAAAGTACCTCAATTTGTCCAACCACTAGCTATGAGTCGCTGAAAACTTTGATATGTTTAAGCTCAAAGTTGTATTCAAGTTCTAGAGCTATGATAACAGCTTCATACTTTGCTTCATTATTAATCGCTTCGATTCGAACAGAAGTACATATTGGAATTTTGTAGTTTTGTTCGGTTTAGCGATGATGACTCCAGCTCCCAAGCCCCAAATGTTTGATGCTACATCTACGAAAATTTTCCAAATTTCCAAGGTCTTGTTCGGGTCATTATCCTCTAGCCCCTCGAGGCATTGGGATGAGTTCTACTATGAAGTCGGTCAATGCCTGCACCTTAATTGCAGGTCATAACTTGGACTCTATATCAAATTCACCAAGTTCAATCACCTATTTCAGCAATCTCCTTGAGATACTTGACTTCTGAAGTATGTCTGAGTGGTTGATCAGTTTGTACGACAATTGGATGAGATTGAAAGACAATCGTAGCTTTCAGGCAGCTATGACCAAGGCAAGAGCAAATTGTTCGGCTAATGTATACCAAGTTTCTGCATCAAGAGGTACCTTACATAATAGATGGGTCGTTGGACCTTTCCTCTTTTCTTTATCAATACCCCACTTACTGCATTTTCAGAAACGACCAAATACAACAACAAGGTATCACTTAGTTATGGGTTGGTGAGAACTAAAGGCGTTGCCAATGTTCGTTTAAGTTCTTGGAAAGCTGAATTACATTCTTCATTCTAATCAAAGTTTCGGCTGCCACTAAGAACTTTGAAGAAGGGGGCACCTGCCTGTTGCTCGAGATACAAATTTGTTCAAAGCTGCAATCCGACTTGTTAATTTCTGAATGCCCATTTTGCATTTAGGGGGTTCCATAGATATCAAGGTCTGGATCTTGTCAGGGTTGGTTTTGTGTGATCATGAAGCCTAAGAACTTACTTGATGCTGCACATTACATAGGATTAAGTTTCATCATGTATATCCGTAGTGTAGGGAAGACCTCCTCGAGGTCAGAAATATGCCAATTTACTTGCTTGCTTTTAATAACCATGTCGTCCACATATGCCTCAATACTCTTCCCTATCAAGTTAGCAAAGACCTTATTGATAAGTCTTTGATATGTTATTCCAGCATTCTTCAATCCGAAAGGCATGACATTGTAATAGTATATGGCTGAATCTGCTATAAACAATGTCTTTTCTTGATCTTCTTCAGCCATGAAGATTTGGTAATATACATAGAAAACAACTAGGAAGCTGTATAATTTATAACTTGACATGCTGTCAACAAGATTATCAATTCAAGATAGAGGATAGATATCTTTAGGACATGCTTTACTTAAGTTAGTAAAGTCAATGCAAACTCGCCACTTTTCGCTGGCTTTCTTGACAAGAATAACATCGGCGAGCCAGTCGGGATAATGTACTTCCCAAATAAATTGTGTATTAATGAGCTCAGCAATTTATTCCCGTATGTCTTCCCGTCGTTCTGGAGCAAACTGTCTCTTCCTTTGTTTGATAGGTCTTACATCTAGGTTTATATTAATCCTTTACACTGCAACTTTGGGATTAATTCCAGGCATGTCTTCAACGATCCAAGCAAATACATCGATATTGCTTGAGAGACAGATGATAAGTTCAGCCATGGTTGTAGCATCAAGATCCCATAAAACGGTAACTTTTCTGCCAGGCTCGAGCTTGACCTCCTCTAAGTCTTCCACTGGGGTAAGTCTCCCATGATCTTCAATACATAAAATAAAGGTGCCGAGATCTGTCCTCGTCACCCCTCCGATACTTAAGTCAGAGAGAGAATTTTTGCATAAGGCTATATGCTGAAAATTATGTAAAAGCGTACATGGATAATGAACATTGATCCTATATTTATAGATGTTGGTGATCGCCCCTCCAATACTTAAGTCAAAGAGAGAATTTATGCATAAGACTATATGTTGAAAATTATGTAAAAGCGTACTTGGTAATGAACCTTGATCCTATATTTATACATGTTGGTGATTGAGTTCTGAAATGATCAAACCACCTGAAGTCCTTATCCTGCAAGGCTTTTGTGTTACATTGAAATTGTTCTGTTTGAGTTTGTATCAAACTTTTGATGGGTAAGTAATTTGTACTAGGATAAGGGTTATGGAGAGTCATAATCAAAGTAGAATTAATGTTTTTAATAGGTATGAGACAAGGACAAGGTAATCGTTATTATGGAACATGGCCTGACCTCTAAGGCCCGACCTCATCATATAGCCCGACCTTATTCTTTGGATAATTTGCTGAGATGAGCTTGGGCTATGGAGATTGAGTTTGTGTGTGAACCATTCTCGTACACATCAGGTACCAACGTTAACTTTAATAATTTGCACATATTAATCACGTTCTTAAAATTATATACAAGTTGATGAAGTTAATAATTCTTACAAATCTAAATTATAAGTAGCTTATTTGGTAAAGGAGGGTGGAGGGAGAGCTTATTTTTGAGTAAACTTATTTTACCACCTTGAAAGGTGGTGGATTCTCCTGATCTCTTTCTTCATCTGCTTCTATTGTTCATAATCATTTCTAGAGAGAGAATCGAAAATACTCGAGAGAGAATTAGAAATAGATGGGGAATTGTCAAGCTGTAGATGCTGCAGTACTTGAAATGCAACATCCAGGAGGAAAATTAGAATGTAATGGCCAGTAACGGCTAGTGAGGTGATGAAAATGAATCCGGGACATTACGTTTCCTTGATAATTCCATTACCAATCTCCAGTGAAGAGAAATCCGATGAAAAGACTGCACGTTTTACGCGCGTTAAGCTTCTCCGACCTACTGATACTTTAGTTCTCGGTTGGGCTTATCAACTTATCACCACACAAGGTTAGTTAATTGCTCGGGATTACGTGTGTTTATGAGTAGTTCTTGTGGTTTTGTTGTATATATGAAAGTTTTTACATTATGCTTTTCGACAAATAGATGTAATTAAAGTGCTGAAAGCAAAAAGGTAAGCAAAGATGAAGGAAAACCAACCAAAATCCGGTGAGCAGTTGCCGGTTGTTTTAGACGGTCAGCATTCCAGTGGAGCCAGAAACACGAAAACCTGCATCGGAGAAGAACGATCAGGTAATCTTAAGTTAATAAGCACGTTTTTGCAGTAATTTCGTATATATTAATATTTATCAAGTTTTGATTCTCTTTTGCATAGTTTTATAGATGCAAGAAATATAATGAAGAGAGTATGGTGAATTTTACAAAGACCGCAGTAAATTACTAAACAAAAAAAAAATCGGCCAAGGAAAAATGAGAATTAGTTTCCACAATTGAGAGAAAAAAATGCTATAATGCAATTCATACATTCTGAGAAGGATTTTTGATTATCTTCTTAGGTTACTTACGAATAAATTGACAATTTCAGGCAATGAGACGTGACAGACATCAGCCAAGGCCATAAGGATCAACGAATTTCACAGGACGGCCCAAATACTGGCGTCCATCTCTACAAAGCATTTCCGAGTCATCACATTCTATTCGTTATGAGGATTTTTGCACGTGGAACAGAGATATAGTAAAATCACAGAAGATTATCGACATTCTACAACACCGTCATTACAAGTCTAGCGCTTCATTTACGCTGAGTCACAACTTATAACACCTTTGTAATGGGAAAAATAGAATTTCTAAACAAAATTCTCGACTACAGTATTTTCACATGAAATAGCAACTAGCCACCATAGTTTCCTCGAGTCATTGACAGATTAAGCAAGGAACATACTGAAGAGATATAGAATAAGAGGCGGCTATAATTTGCGTGATTTGGAGATCCAACTATTCCAGTCCCGATCAACGTAATTTTGAGCCCATAACAAGGAAGTTCGAGCAGCCAATGGTGCTCCGGGGAGTTTTTTCTCCTTAAGCGTAATCATCATATCTGTAAAAGGCTCTATCAATAGTGTCCCAGGTCCCCCATACTCTTGATGCAAGAATTCATCGAATATCTGTTATCACAGAATAACATTAACACTAGTGAATTTTAAACAACCGTGTTAAATTCAATTTATCTGGACCATTTATTTAAAAGTTTGAGACATCACAAAAAGTTAAAATAGTAGGCTGTGTGGGATACTGTTCTTTGATCTTTTGTAATATAAGATATTTGCTCCAAGAGTCGATGAACAAACTATTTCCACATTAAGAAAAGTTAAAATCTCAAAGGAACACATAATTCTTTGATTTCAATTATTTCTAAAAACATCAGCAGTACAGATTACAAGAAGCAAAACTATGGTGAATAAGTTAAGAAGTAAAGGCCGAGATACATATACTGATAAATGCATATAACTAGCAGTATAGCTTTTCAAGGGACCACAGAAGAGGACAACCAACGTTCCCAACAACCCAGTTAGACAAATTAAAGACAACCAAATATGACCACATATAGTGACTACAAAAGGATGATACAAAATTAGCCTTTGCTTCCCCACAGATCAATCAAATGAGTATTTTACTAGAATTTAAAGTTATTAATTACTAAGACTTTTTAAGATTTTACAATTTCCTTGTACAAAGAAAAGTAGAGATCATTATAAGGCTGGCAGACAGACTGTCTTCAAGCGAATATCTCTTTTTTTAGATAAACTAAACAAATTTTGAGAAAAATATCAATGAAATAATCCACAAGTCACTGGCTAATGCTGCTCATGCTTGAACATGTAAAAACACAATAAATGAAACCAGGAGAAGTAACATATTCAGTTTACGAAGGATGTGATTAAATTTGTTCCCTTTCCCAACAACTTTTATAAGCAACATCACCAGCATTTGAGTTTCAACCTTGCCACTCTAATCACAAATTATGTACCCATGACCAGTGAACATAAATTCTTTGACAGAAGCCTTTAGCATATTACAACCAAAGACATGACAAATATTCAGACGAGGATCAGGCACTCAACCATAGCAAAGCGTTCTGAAGTGGAACTACGTCAACAAAGTTTAACAATGATGTAATTTGTGTGGATGGAAGGAAGAAATTTTCAAATTTTTAATCTTCTAGAAGATAAATTGCACGATGAAATATTAATCACCTTTGTTTATCATATTCATTCAAAGACAACCACTGGATATCTGTTTCTTATTGTCATACACTATAACACCCTATGGGAGCTTTGTCGATTCTATTATTTAAATCGATTGATTCAACTTGAAACTGAGGTAGACCTGACCTGACAAATGTGTTTCCTTCCCATTGACTGACGATCAATCTAATAATTATCTAATTCAAGAGTATGATCTATGAAGATCAAAATATATACTTTTTAGCATATAACTAATAGAGAAAACTTTGCTGGTAATCAAGCATAAGCGTAATTAAATTCCTAAACCACAATATAATATAATGAGATTAGTCCTTAACAACTTAGCCCATTATTCTTGACCAAGGATTAGACTATGTTTCAAAGAGTTCATAATTTTTACAGCAAAACGGCCTACCATTGTTTGGATTTAGCATTTTCATCTTTTTCAAATAATATACACATCATGAACAGAATCCACCCAAATGAGTTCAACTGCCATCTTTTCCCAATCTGATGAAGGAAAAAACCATTGCACGCCTAGTATCCGTTGTTATTGTTCTTAAAGTTCTGAACAAACAACCATCTTGAAGTCAACATATGTTTCTCTTCACTTACTATTTAAAACCACTGAATCCAAATCTGAAAACAAACACATGGACATGCCTTCGCATTGAGAATCAAATAGAAGCATCATTTCATGCTATCCCATATGTTAGTAACTCCAAATAGACAATTGGACCTCTCAATCAACTCAAGGGAGTTTTAATGCATTAAATCATACGTTTTAGTTAGCCATTCGAAGGCCAATGCAATCAAGATTACCAAATAGCAACATCAAGACCACTAATGTGCATTCTAATTGCAAGTAAATTCTAGCTATAAATAATGAAGCCTGATCAAACTAAGTAATAAAAGCAAATAGAAAGGCAGTGGATCCTGTAAGGTTTGAGCTTACATTTCTACCATAGTTTGATTGGCATTTGAGTTTATTTATTCTAATCATTCTTCACTTTTTGAAAGAATCCAAGATTCTTAAAATAGAATCATAATTATTAGACTCGACTCGAACATCGAACTCGAACAAGGCATTCGGTCATGAGTTACTGGTCTAACCGGTTGGTCAGTAGTCAGTGGGTCATTGCATAAAAATCTAAAAAAAATAAAATATAAAGTATAAATTTCTTTTAGGCAAAATTAAAGTTTTTAAGTTATTTTTCACTAATTATTTAGGTCTATAAAATAAAAGGTTGGACCAAATTTTTTTTTTTTTTTTTTCAAAGAAAACCTTTAAATGATTCATTAGATAGACATAAGTTATTGCACATAAATAATACTAAAGCACTCTGTGTTCCAGTTGTGAAGAACCCATTATTTTCTTTAGAGGTCTTACCAAAAAATTTTACAAAATGATTTCAAAACTCAGTCAAACTGATCAATCGGGCCTATTAAACCACCAGTTAACTTGGTCGAAGCCCTATTTTTACCAAATTAGGTACATTTCTATCAAATTAATCTGCCAAATCCAGGGCCCGAGTTGCATGTTTTCTGGCACAACAGGCCAGGCCGGGCCAAGCTGGGTTTTATAACTATGAATAAAATAATTTCAACCGAGTTATGAGTTGCTTTCTTTCCCTTGTTTACTGAAACTCAAATATAGACATTACTATGAGGTCCTCAACAAAGACAACCATTAACTATTCTATTCATGATAGCCTGGTTTGCCTGAGCCCAATAATCTGTACTCTCAATTCAACTTCAGCTTGCAATTTTAATGCTGTAATCTGATCAAAATATTGAATCCCAATGATGAAAATCACCATCACACCCATGTAACGGCTTACTAAGCAGAACTGATTTCCGTCAAGATACAACTCTTTCTATCATAATGGCTCAGACATTTTCCACAGACAACTTTTAAAGTCAAATTAAAAATACAGGACCAAAGTCGGGAGAAACTATTCCACATTGGGGGAGGGAAAGACCTAACGTAAGCTAGACCTAGGACCACATAGGCAGCATGCCTCGACTTTGTTTAGGACAGAATTTCTTGGTACCGTTGGTTTTGCGGTGAATGACTCGGTCAGGATTGCTGGATCAATTTAAAAATAAACCCTGACTACTCTTATCAGATGGCTTCACATTAGAAAGACACAAATCATTCATTACCAAATAAATAAATAAATAATCTACTTCTAAGACCACTACGACACCAGCTACAGCTAAAGGATTCCTTATGAGAAAAAAATCTTATTAGTTGCACAGTGGAGTGATGCACACCAAATATGCCTTCTGTTTAAGCAAGGTAAAATAAATAAATCAAAATCAAAATAATTACCTCTGAACAGACATTGACAACAGTATGAAGGTCATTCCCAAACGTTTCTTTTTCCTTCGACAATTTCTTCAATAACTCGACTTTAAATTTCTGGGTCTCCTACATTTTTCCACAAACACAAAAGAAAAATCAGCAAAACATTATTTAAAATTTAAAAACACTATCTTGAGTAATTTTTGACTTACAGCTGCCCCAAATTCTGGGATGGGGTCAGGATAGGTGTATTTTTGGGGTTGTGTTGCATTGAGAGCCCTTGAAAATGTTTTTGCTGGGACTAAGAGTCGACGGGTGCGCAGGGTAGTATCATGGCCCTTGGGGTTTTTAGCAGGAACCGCCGTAGCTTGGGGGAAGAGGGTGGCCGGAATGAAGGTGCAAAGTGACGCCATACCCAAAGCACACTAACGTACGCCATGTGTGCGCCTGGTAAAGAGTGTGAAATCATGGGGCCATTGGGCCATTCAGTTGTTGGGCCATTTCAAGTGTTTGTTAAGTCCATAACAGCGCGAAATTTGGAAATTGACATATTACAAATATAGCACTAAATGGGCTGAGCAAAAGTATATGAAAATCTTTCTCAGCCTTTCAGTTGTTGCACTAACTTTTAATTCTGAAACAATGTTAGTCACTTGACTTACGGAAATGTTTCATATCGGTCGCCAAACTTTATTTTGGTTCTAAAGTAGTCATTGAATTTGGCCTTTTTATTTGGTCGTTGTCCATTAGTTTTCCTAACTTTTCGACATGGCAATAGCATATAGGGTTTTTTATGTTAGATTAACGAAATTTAACTACATAATCACACTAAAGCAAAATGCAAACTTCGGTAATCACTTTCCAATAAAATAAAGTTCAATAACTAATATGACACTTCGATCTAAACAAAGTGAGTAACCATTTTTTTACCCTTTTTCCGTAAGTATACAAACAACTATATCAAGGTTACCGTTAATAAAGACAATGAACTTAAGGACAATTTAGGTTAGGAAATACGTTTATTTATTTTTCTGTTCTTGGTCGAGAGTCTGTTACTATCAAACTATCTATAACGATATCATTTTTGAGTTAAAAATTAATCAAATCTCCACAATATTCTCCATATACACACTATACATTTCAATCTCAAACCTTCGTTGATTATGATTAGTGATTTAGTGCTAAAACAACAATTCCCTATTACAACACTTTATTTCATCTCTTATGATCAGACAGGTGAAAACTTCAGAAATATCTTTGTCAAACTCTTATTTATTGACCATTTCATAACCACTTTTGTCTATATATATAAAAAAATCACAGAAGCTGCCAGTTTCTTTTCCTATTAATCAATTTAAAAGTATATATATTCCAAATTGCTTTTTCTGATAAAGACAGGAAAAAATACAGATCATCATATAAATGATCAAATAAATCTATGGTTTATTGGAATGGAGGTCCATGCACTATCACAAAGCAATAAAGAACATGTCATTTACACGCTCCTCTCCATATATACATATACATACACACATTACATCAAAAAGATAGATGCAT
>CAIGRK010204781.1:0-10465 GCA_903798315.1 Fraxinus greggii
TAATTTTTGCCAGATATGTCAAGTACAACAAACTCAATTCTTGTGATGTTTGATTAACTATACAATAAAGCAAAAAAGAAATACAATTATTTTTGAAAAATATGATTAAATATCAAACAGTCAATATCAATATGATATAAGTTATGTGTTTTCCTTCATGGATAAACACTAATTTAAAATAATATATTTTTCGAAACATGTGCAACTTCGGGAGCACATTGTATTTTACTATTACTTTTTTAAGAGCAATATGTCAATATTCTTCTGGAATATTGAAAATTATAATTTATACTCTTTAGGAGCAAGTACTATTCTTCAATAATATTAATTATAATATTGTTCTACTTCAGGAGCAACAACGTGATATATTATCAATTTAAAGTCTATGAAGAAAAAAAAATCTAAAAATAATTTAATCAGTTTAAAAATACTAATTACCATACAAACAAGATATGAATTTGTATACAAAAGTTAATTATGAAACATGTATTAAGAAAAAAAAATCGAACATGAATTGATTTCAACAAAAATTGATACATACGGCACAAATTGAAGGTGTCAGGCTGATGATTACAGGCAAACAATTGAGATACATTGAATGTGGCAACCATAATGATTACAAACGTGATGATTGGCACAAATTAACGTACACGAATTGATACATACGTTTTTTATATACATTTGCATTAATGTATACAAATTAATGAAAACAAATAAAATGCGACGGCGACAGATACAATAAACCGGTTACACTTATGATTGTACACGCAAATTGTGGCAGAAAATTTAAATACACATAAATTATGTGTTATATGTTACCAAATTAATTTTAGTAAAAAAAAATACACATAAAAAAATCCAATTGATTTGCTAATTAATTTTGGTATATATGATAGATGATTTTGTTTAAAAAAATTACCACCTTCTTTAAATTTTAAAAAATTATGCTTTCATGCTGATGGTGTGTCGTGAAAAGAGAGAAAAATAATGAGAACCAAAACCCAATATTTATAGGCTAGGATTATGGATATAATGATAATAATTGTTAAGGTTGTAGAGGTACAAATGTCATTTACTAATAAACTTACTATTTTCAACACTTTATACCTTTTATATTAACTAAACATATTTGAGCTATAGTTACAATTTATTTTTTATTTTTCTTTTCTTTTGTATTTGTTTTATTTTGTTAGAGGGGTAAAATGGTCAAAAATATGCGAAAATGTTGTTTTNTGAGAACCAAAACCCAATATTTATAGGCTAGGATTATGGATATAATGATAATAATTGTTAAGGTTGTAGAGGTACAAATGTCATTTACTAATAAACTTACTATTTTCAACACTTTATACCTTTTATATTAACTAAACATATTTGAGCTATAGTTACAATTTATTTTTTATTTTTCTTTTCTTTTGTATTTGTTTTATTTTAATAGAAGGGTAAAATGATCAAAAAAAGCCGAAAAGAACGTTTTGAGCCAAAAATGTGAAAGGTAGGGACGTTCTGTTCCAAAAAATGAAAGGTAGGGACATTTTGCACAAAACCATGAAAAGGTAGGGACGTTTTGCGCCAATTACCCAATTATTAATATCATATTGTAAATTAATAATATTAATTACAGCCTGAATCTTGAAATAAAAATATTAATACTTGAATGTTGAAATTAGTCCTTAAAAAGCATGATTTTGCTTCTATAACGGATCCAATTAAAACATACGAGGAAGGCTATCTATAAAAATTCAATAGGAAAAAGTTTCCTATTCATCTTTGCTTTGCGCTGATTTAATGAGGCACAAAAATAAACAATACCTCATATTAGAATATTCCTTCTTGAACACGCGTTCTCTTGTAGGAAATTATATGTTGTACTTTTACGAGTAGTTTCAGTACAAACAACAAAAGTTTAGTTAAAACAGAAAAAAAAAAGCTATGCAATGTTGACAAACGATGTCATATATAAAGACATTATTCTACAATAATATTTTTATTTTCTTCGCTACGCAATTTTAAACATAGACATGGTTTATTGTATTTATATTAGCATTACATCCTTAAAAATGCCATATCTTCAAGGTTATGGCATTTTAAATTTTAAGAGGTCAAAACTTGTATTTTTTTGTTTTTTAACACTTTTATGATATGTTATGAAGTTACAGTCAATTAGCATTCCACGTGATAATTAGAAAATGGTCAAATATATTCACACCACAATTTTTAACAACTAGATTATATATATTTTCATAACTTTTACACATTATCACATGTATATCTCAATTATTTTCATCGCACTTTTATTCTCAAATTAACATAAATTGTTTCCGATTATGGTCTCTCCGAAAAAATAAAAATAAATTTACGATAGATTAAAAAAACACATTTGCCATTATATTTTTAAATAAACAAATAATAATAACAATGCGAAAATACGATTAAATAGTTGACTATCATTTTAAATTACATTAACAATATATTTGATCGAAAATCATAATTAAGAACAAAAATTTCTAATCAATGTTAAACATAAGAATGTAATGAGAAAAATGTCAAGGAAATAAGTATGATAATAAATAAATGTTAATGATTCATAATATAATTAAAATATAATTTTATAAAAAAAAATGTGACGCGAATATGATCACCCTTACAAGATTATTCCGATAAGATGGTCAATATGTAAGTTCTATTGATTTGAGAAATTTAACATAATTAAAGCCCAATAACATACTTTTAAGCCCTTGTTTGTCTACTATTATTTCGAAAAATTATTTGCTATAGTAACATTCTTCACCACACATTCATCCAATAAAATGTTCTACACACAAACTAATAAAGTTATTTTAATTTCCAACCACACATTCTCTCAAAAATATTATTCATTACTCTATTTTTCTCCTATCAATAGAAGACAAACACACCTTAAATTAAAATGAAGTTCAATAATAAAATATATAAATTAAAATTTAGGGATTTTATCCAACATTTCATACCCCTAAAGCGTCCAGGAATGCACAGGACTATGGCGATTCAGTATCAAGCTTGCCATCTGCTCCCACTCTTTTCTGTTCCTCAAATTTCATCAAGCAAAATCTATGCAACTTCTTCATCTGTTACAAGAAGGAAAGCTTTATCAATCTTTACATTTACCACGGTTTTCTCAGGACTGGCATTCTCCGATAGTTGCACTACAAATTACAGTTGGTCCAAAACTGCGATTTCAGATTTTGTAGTGCTCCCAAATTCTGGCGGTGTCAAGGCTCTGGACCTTCGTGTTGGGGACGGTGAGACGCCCGCTAATGGCGATAAGGTTAATCCTCTCCCGTTCGTGTTTTCTTATACATTGTGAAATTCATGTATTTCAAGTCAATTAGTATTTGTTCTTTATGTTTTTGAATTGAAAAGGTTGCAATTCATTACTATGGAAGATTGGCTGCAAAGCAAGGGTGGCGCTTTGATTCGACGTATGACCATAAAGATGGAACCGGAGAACCAATTCCATTTGAGTTCATCCTTGGTTCCGGCAAAGTAAGCCCTGACAACACGTCAATTGATTCTATTAAGTGAATCTTTTAAAACCCTAATATTTCTGTGGATTTTTTGGTGTAGTTTCTACTAATTGATTTATCAGCTAACTAATTTTTTTCTGATTGCAACCTGCGGAAATGGATATTATCATTCAATTGGTTGTGATTCCATGTTGAAATGTGCTATATTCAGTTCAATTTTTAGGGGAAAATGAATAACGTACTACTATTTCTGAGGTGCCCCTTCACTATATTCGACCGGATTATACTTCTCTTGTTAGTTTCTTTTCCCTCTTTAGTCTTTCCATTTCTTCCTGTTTTTGTGTGTGTATAGTGGTGGGTGTTACTAATTCTCCTCGATGCCAACAAGAAGAATGAACAATATGTTAATGCTACATAGTCTCATTTTTCCTGGATGAAAATCTGTGGTTTGTAAACAACAGTAGTACTTTTGAAGTGAAAGGTTGCTTGTTCTATTACATGTAGATAATTTCGATCTTTCACTGAATTTATTACCAAGTAACGCAGGGTATTTCTTTTCCTGTCTGGACTAATGTAGGTCATATCGGGAATTGAAACAGCACTAAGATCGATGAAAGTAGGTGGTATTCGTCGAGTCATTATCCCACCATCTGAAGGGTACCAAAACATGTCTCAAGAACCCATTCCGCCTAATGTATGTATCTTAACTCTTGTATTAGTTATGTTATAGCTAGTTTTGGGGATTTGGTTGAACAAAAACTCAAAAAGTGCTGTTGTCTGTCATAGATGTACCTGTGGCTTGGCTTGTTGTAGTACAGTGTAAGCATGCATTGACAAAGCTGACTATAGTTCTCCTACAACAGCAATACCAATCATATAGCTAAATGATCATCATATACCACTTGGGGAAAACAAATTTACAAGGAGTCTAATCCATATGGGGTTGGTTGAATCTCTTTCTGCAAAGATTCTATTTAACCCAAAAAAGAGATTTCATTGGTATACGAAAACTAAATACGGCGATACTGAGACATTCCCTCCTGTGCGAGAACAAAAAACAACTCAATCAACTAAAAGCAGCATAATGAAACTGCTGTACGGCAATGAAGATCTATGGTGGACTCAAATAAAAGCAATAATTTCAACAAAAACAAAGAGGCGGAGATGATAATATAAATAATATATAACGGTGATTTATTAATGGGAAGAGATCATGTTGCAATGCTAATGCTCAATTCACCATTTACCGAGACATTTATTTGATTAAAAGTCGTTTAGCTTTGTCCTAAGTGATCACTTTTATCTCACTCTTTGCTTCAGTTAGTCTATGTAGGATGATATCTATAGCTAACGTTGAACAGATTTTTTTCTCTACCAAAAATAATGTGTAAATTAGAATTAAGGAGGAGAAGTGTGCTAGAAACTAGAATGACCAAAATATCCTGATGGTGCCTTTTTTAATACTTTATATGATTGATATCTTAATTAATTTCTTGGTTTCAGTTTTTCGATACACAGAGACTCTTTACTACCATTTTCAATCCTACCCGTCTAGCCAACGGAGAAGGCTCAACACTAGGGACACTCATATTTGATATTGAGCTGGTTAGCATGAGGAATCAATGATCTTCTGAAATTCTGCATTGTAAGCCATATATGTATAGTTACTACACTTGATCAGTGATGACTTTATGTATAGTTCATTCTTGTGATTTGAGATCTCGAAAATTGTCACATCCAATGTACGTAATGATAGCAGGTGCTAATTTAATGACCCCGACTATTTTAAAGTTTTTTTTCCAATATGAAAGGACTTCATTTCAGTATGTACTATGTAATAGGTGGTTTGCCTTTCGATATACGTAAGAAAACAAACTATTTATATGTGATTGTGTTGGTTATTGTTATTATAGTTTTGGCCGTTAATTCATGTACATTGGAATGACCACGAGATTATCCCTAAACCACTATTTATAGATTTGTTTCCTTCCGTTCTCATAAATATTGTCGTTCTAAATCCATCTGTAGTAGACACTCGACAGAGTATTCAGATTCATTGTTTCATTGGTCTTTGCTTGTGTTGTTGTGTTTGTGTGTAGTTATGTTGTTCGTGCACTTATTTGATCAATGCTATAAAAATGTCCATCGTATTGGATCATTGAAAGAATAATTATATTTCGACTGTTCTAAGTTGATCAAATTTCTTGGCTGATAGTACCTAATCTCAACTACCTTCAACTGCATAACTTTTTGCATGGATGTCATCCATTCCATCTCGTGTTGCAACTGGTTAGCAACACTAGCTCTTATCTAAAACTCGAGCTAAGAAGCGATAAATTGCTCGATATGGTACTATTTGTGTCTAATTATAGTTGCTACCTTGTTCCACTTGACAATCACACCCATCTAATTATAGGCTCGGCGGAAGAAACAGATTCATCCTACGTTAACAAATGATCTAATCACACAATTGGGTCCCTTAAATTCTTACCGATCTAAAATTTCCGAAATAAAAATTATTGGGATTGGCCTTGATAAAATGATTGATGGCCCAAAGGCTGTGGATTGATTGGGGGAAAATGAGCCCAATGCCTAGTTCTGAAAAAAAAAATTGAAGAAGTACTCCTTTTTAATCTAATTATTATTTACCCTATTTAAAAGAACTTAATGGAAATTACCTTCTTTACATTATAATCGAGGTGGGTATTTTAACCGGATCGAACCTCCCGAACTGAAATAAGTTCGTCTAGTTTCGTGGAAAATAAATTAGGAATCGAAATCGAGAATTGACTTGGTCTGGTCGGTTCTTGATTCTTGAACTGGGGTCGTGGATACCCAAATTTGAAATTGAATTTATCATTTTTATTAATTTTATACTTCTTACAATTTATTCATCCGAGCCTAATGAACCGACTCAACAAAAAGCAAGTTTGCAAGGCCCGGTAAGTAGTAGGTTTGCAAGGCCCAAACTGTAAGTTTCCTAATCAATCATATTAATACATTTGAATAATTGAATTATAGCGCTTTTATTCATAGTCATCCTTGATCGTACTTTATGGTCTGCCCGCTCTCACAAATCCTTCTTAAGACGTCACACGAAAAACTACAGTCAGAATGGATGCTCTTATACTAAATATTAGATGTTACTTGGTTGCATATTTGCATTGGATTAATAAAGTCTTGAATAATAATTTGTTGGCATTTTTTTCCTTCTAGATATAATGAAGATTATTTGTATTGTCTGCTCACAATTTTTAAAAAAACTATTATAGGTGGAATCGAACCCCGAATGAAAATAGTATGGTTCGGTTTTGGGTTTGGTTCCAATAATTACGTGGATCTGAAGGGTTTTATTCACGAAATACCTGAAGTGTAATGGGTGGTTTCGGGTATTGAAATACCCAGATCTAATCACACGACGTCCAGGCCTACATTATATATAATCATTTGACAAACCCTAACATGATGTAATTACAAAATCAAATCGTAGCCATCGTTTTGAGCTTCACTTTTAGACTAGCACCACTGCTTTTCGTCGTCGAAAAATCAATTTCTTCACAACAAATACCACCAGTACAGTCGACATCATGACTCCAACCAACCCTAACATTTGTGCCAAGAGGAACCAACATCACACACCTTTAATCACCACCACAACATTCCAATCACCATCACCTACATCAGAACACCACTAATCAACTCATCATTCCCATCATCACCATATTTCTTGCCTCCACATTTCTTATTAGATCTAGATTTGGATATAGATTTGAACGTAGTCTGAATCTAGATCTAGATGGGAATGATGGTGGTGCGATGGTCGTAGAATAGAAGTAGAAGAAGGGGATCTATACCACCACACATCTACACTTCCAACTTCACTCCAAAAATTATAAGATATTAATTCCACGGTTACAGACATGGCGACAGAGATTGTAAATTCTGGAATAAAGTGTTCAAAAAGAAGCAAAAACAACTATGAAGAACTTTGTGAATTCAATTGAATTACCTTACAAATTTACAAGACACATACATATATACACCTTGAGTAAGAAAAAGCCAAAATCAGTTACAATATGAAAGAAAGAATATTCTCCTAACAACCTCCATTTGCACTACAACGGATCTTTCAGCATTTAGTCTTCTAGGACCTTCCATTGTACAATCAGCATTGGGAGCTGATGAAGCTGGGTGGATGCTGGATGGATGACAGGGCTGCCAACTCATTTCCTTAGTTCCTCATTCCCCTCAGCTGATGGAGCTCGTATTTTATCTTCCAACAGCCGCCCGCAAGATGGAGAGTAGATGTTTGCTACTCCCATCTTGTCCATATGAAGATAAAAACTCGTGGAATTCAATGCCTTAGTTAAGATATCTGCAACCTGAGAACTAGTGTGAACATATTCAGTAGCAATTTTACCAGCCTGTATCTTGTCTCTAATGAGATGACAATCTATCTCTATATGTTTGGTTCTCTCATGGAAGATGGGATTTGTGGCAATGTAAATGACTGATTTATTATCACAGTAAAGAATGGCTGCTTGAGTGTGTTCAACCCTCAAGTCCTTAAACAGATATCTTAACCAAGTTAATTCGCAGCAAACACTAGCCATGGCTCTATACTCTGCCTCAGAAGATGACCTTGATACTACATTCTGTTTCTTCGATTTCCAGGACACCATGGATGATCCAATAAATACATAGTAACCTGTGACTCACCTCCTAGTGTCAGAAAACTTCCCCAATCTGAATATGAGTATCCATTTAGCTGAAGTTCAGAATCAGAAGGGTAGAACAACCCTTGTCCTGGGGCTCTTTTAAGATACCTCAGAACTTTATGTGCTACATTGAGATGGGGTATTCTTGGTTGATCCATTTATTGACTCAGGAGTTGGATTGAATAGGAGATATCTGGCCTAGTTATAGTTAAGTATAACAGGCGTCCAATTAACCGTCTGTAGATGGATGGATCAGCAAGCAATTCACCTTCCCCTTTGGATAATTTGATATTTTGATCAAGTGGAACTTTGGCTGGAGCTGATCCTATGGTTCTTGAGTCTGCCAGTATATCCAGTGTATACTTTCTTTGGCAAATATGTACCACCTTCGCTGATCTAGCCACTTCAACACCCAGAACGTATTTTAGTTTTCCCAAGTCTTTAATTTTAAACTGTGCATCAAGTACTGTCTTGAGGCGACTATGGTTTCCAAACAATCACCAACTATAATTATATCATCCACATAAACTAAAATGGCCACAAATGAGTCTCTAGTGCATTTGGTAAATAAGCTGTAATCAGCTTTATACTAAGTGAAACTGTGTTGAATGATGAAAGTGGATAACTTTGAATACTATTGTCTTGAGGCTTGTTTAAGTCCATACAAGCTTTTGCGAAGTTTGCATACTTTTGATCCATATGTATTGTCATAACCTGGTGTTGACTATTCCCGATGGTTCGGAAGGTTTTGTGATTTACAGTGATACATCCAAGCTTGGTTAAGCATGAGTTTTGATGCAGCATGGGAGAGTGATAGCTTATGCTTCAAGGCAATTGAAGCAGTATGAATAGAATTACCCTATACATGATCTCGAACTAGCGGCGGTAGTGCATGCCTTAAAGATTTGGCACCACTACCTATACGGGAGCAAGTGTGAGATCTACCCCGATCACAAGAGTCTCAAATACTTCNGTTTAGGATGTGTTTTGATGCAGCATGGGAGAGTGATAGCTTATGCTTCAAGGCAATTGAAGCAGTATGAATAGAATTACCCTATACATGATCTCGAACTAGCGGCGGTAGTGCATGCCTTAAAGATTTGGCACCACTACCTATACGGGAGCAAGTGTGAGATCTACCCCGATCACAAGAGTCTCAAATACTTCTTCAACCAGAAGGAGTTAAATATGAGACAACGATGGTGGTTAGAATTGGTGAAGGATTATGATTGCACTATCTCGTACCACCCAGGTAAGGTTAATGTAGTCGCTGATGCCTTGAGTAGAAAGAACATGGGACAGTTGTCAGGGTTGTGTACAAGACAAGATCAATTAATTAGAGAGTTTAAGAACATGAGAATTGAGGTATTAACTTCTCCAGTAAGGACATCGACAATATTAGAAAGTTTTACTATGCAATCGACCCTCAGGGTTAGAATAGTAGCTGCTCAAAAAGATAACATATTTTTAGAAAAGAGCTGGACTGAGGTGGGAAATGAGAAGAGGAAAGGATTTGAAATAGCCGAAGATAAAGCCCTGAAATTTAAAGGCCGACTGTGCGTACCAAAGGATGAGNATGCCTTGAGTAGAAAGAACATGGGACAGTTGTCAGGGTTGTGTACAAGACAAGATCAATTAATTAGAGAGTTTAAGAACATGAGAATTGAGGTATTAACTTCTCCAGTAAGGACATCGACAATATTAGAAAGTTTTACTATGCAATCGACCCTCAGGGTTAGAATAGTAGCTGCTCAAAAAGATAACATATTTTTAGAAAAGAGCTGGACTGAGGTGGGAAATGAGAAGAGGAAAGGATTTGAAATAGCCGAAGATAAAGCCCTGAAATTTAAAGGCCGACTGTGCGTACCAAAGGATGAGGTATTGATGAATGAGATTATGACTGAGGCTCATTCTGCTCCCTATGCCGCACACCCAGGCGGAACCAAAATGTATAAAGATTTGCGCAACAAATTTTGGTGGAGAAATATGAAGGGAAAGATAGCTCTATTTGTATCCAAATGCATGGTTTGTCAAAAGGTGAAGGCTGAACATCAGAGACCATCAGGGCCGTTGAACCCCATGGACATACCTAAATTGAAATGGGAGAAGATTGCAATAGATTTTGTCGTTGGTTTTCCGAGATCAGTGAGAGGTCATGATGCAATCGGGGTGATTGTGGATCGGCTGACAAAATCTGCTCATTTCTTGCCTGTTCTGCCTACCTATAGCTTAGAACAACTA
>CAIGRK010204823.1:0-13347 GCA_903798315.1 Fraxinus greggii
TATGCAATATGCACCTTCAACCTCAACTTCCATAGTTCCCCATACCAACATTACCTCCATTTGTTTAAGTTTGAAAGTTACTTATTAAGTAATTTTAAAATAAATATTATTATGTTAAATTGTCTCATCAAGTATGATGATGGCCATCCCCACTTCAAATATATAGTGATTGGTCTAAAATGGACTTGACATGGATTTCATCGAATCTAGACATTTTCCTCTTAGATGGACAATTGGACATAAATAAATTTTATGCAAAAATGAAATAATTCCGATTTATTGTCTTGATTTTTGACTCTATATTACTCTAATCGCTCGTTGTAATGATTATTTTCTCGAGTTTTTTCATTTGGATCGGACAATTGATTCAGAGAACAATCGAACGATTGATCAAGGTAGCCAACCGAGCCTAATGCATCCTTAGTACATGTACCCTATAAAGGGACCGAAGTACAAAATATCAAAATTGTGAGTGCTTGTGGGAAATATTTGTTTTAATTATGCAATAATAGATCCAAGTAACTTGCGAAAAATGTCAAAAAGAAAAAAATTTCCAAGAAAAGAAAGAACAAACTAGGCAGGTAACGCGTGGCAGTTTCTTATAGGCTAGTAACGTAGAAAACAAAATCATACTATAATCTAGACTATTATATGAAGGACCACACTGTCTATTATTACATGGCTTTGTAATATCTTGTGGTCCCTAGCCAGAGTTTAGCGATAAAAATCGTACCGTTCACGCAGAGTTATACTTTGTGGGGTGTTTGGCATGCAATGTTGAGTTAGAGGATAGACAAGAGATAGGATTAGAAAATATGGCTACTAACATAAATGGATCTAGGATCGGATTACAAAACGGGCTAATACATACAAAAAAAATAAAATTATTTATATAATTTTTTTTCTACAAGAAAAAATTCGGTAGACTGGGACTGAGTCGGACCCCCACACCCATCCCTGGCTACTAATTGGGAAAAATTAAATAACAACAGCAGAAAATCTTGTGGGGTCATTTGACCCCGCATGACCATCGGTGATTCTACCCGTGTCTCTACTATAGTATTTGAGTATATATACTAGTAGTTTCTCTCAAATTCTTGTATTTGAAAAATTGGTTTCATTACTTGTACATCAAAATTGTATATAAGTGATTACATAATATGACGTAAAGGAAAGATATTGAATGAAAAAATTGACAATATTTTGTATTTTAAACTGGCCCAAACAAAAAGATTGTTTTGTCTAATTTACCATCTCACAAAACTATGTTGATGGAAATTTTACAAGAATAAAACAAATAAATAAATAAATTGTATTACAAGAATGTCTTACTTTACCGGACAGATAAAATTAAGGCGTGAAAGAGAAAAAGTCACGTGATTTGATAGATTTGTATCTATACTATGAAATGGCTCTGCGTGTCGTATGAAAAGGCAAGCATGTAGAAAGGATCCATTGATTGAGGGGTACTGTACTTTGTGCTTCTGTCCAGTTTTGTACGTTTGCCAATTGTCATCAAGTCACATCACAGTTTTAGACCCTTAATGGAAAAAGTAATTATGTTAACCCGAATCGAATGGTTAAAGTGTCTAAAAATTATGAGTTCAATTAAGCCCTTGTTCCGTTATCGTTATTTTCAAAATATATTTTTCTCTTTCGTATTTTTAATCACATATTTTTCAATAAAATAATATTACACGCAAATTTAAATTTTTTTCTTATTTTTTAATCACACATTTTCCATTAACATAATATTCCGAAATACATTATTTCAAAAAAAAGGTGGGGGGGGCTCAAACAAGATGTAAATATGTAGTTAAAAATAAAATTTTGACCAATTTTTTAGCTGACAAAATTTTTACTAAACAAGCGCTAGACGTGCTCCTAGATTTTCCAACTTAGGGGCTGTTTGACACCCATTTTGTTTGAAAATAATTTTTGGAATAGTGATTGATAGAAGATTGTGTGGTTAAAAAGTAATACGAATTTTTTGGTTTACGTGTAATGTTATTTTATTGATAAAATGTGTGGTTGAAATGAAGAAAGAAAAAAAAACGAGAAATAAATGGGTGTCAAACATAGGCTTAATAAAATTATCACATAAGAACAAGTATTGTGTGGATAGTCTCCATCTGAGTTTCAGTTAAACATTAAATGTGACGAAAATTACTTTTCTTAACTAAAAGTTAAACCTATAAGGGAATCCACGAAGTTAATAGCTTAATATGGTATCAGAACACAAAAAGCTCAAAACGAGTTTTATGATTTTAAGATCAAAACTTTCAAACAAGTTACCATCTTATAGGGGCAATGACGAAATCAATAATCAAACTCAATGGGGACAAGATTTTACATCACATTTTTTTAAACGCTGTTACGTAGTAATATTTAAAATGTATAATGTTTACAATTGTTTGACATGAGTTCTCATACTTGGCAAGTAATTTTTAGAGTAGTGCAATTTATGATTTAGTATAACAAACTAAATACTATTAATCTTTAGTATAAATATAAACAATATATATTTGTCAAAAAACATCATGGATGACGTCACTAATCTAGTACATCAAATGTTCTTAATATAAAAAAAAAAAATTGAAAATACTATTAATTTATGATTCCCGGAGTAGATTCTGAATTTTTATTAAAAAATAATGAAGTTGACGAGAATGTTATTATTATTTTTTTCACTCTATACAATGTTCTTGTTACTCATTATTAGCTTATCACACGGTTTGTAATACGTATCAACTATTAAACTACCTTAAGAATAAGGTTGACTGTCGTTAATTTTTCTTTTTAAAATATTTATATACTTTAATATCATATTGAAAAAGTCATTTAAAATTTTAGTTTAATTTATATTTATACACTAAGGTTTACATATAACTCTTACTATATAGTTATTAAATTTAAAGATTCTTATTTATAAACATGGATGAATTGACGTGACCACTGATATACTGATTAATCCAATGCCTCGATAATCTAGTCAAACCAATATTCACGTCAAACATAATTCATGAATCGTAATTTGACGTGAACAGAAAATTTGGCATTGGATCCAATAGTACGATTTGGTTCCTAATCTTTAAAAGTGAGGTATCGAGTGCTCAACACACACACACATATTAGAGTGACAAAAAATATTCTAAGATAACATCTCTCCCCCCCCTCTCTCTCACTAATATAGGCTAAGAATGAATAGAGAAACCTTAATGGAGGGACAAAGCGAGATGTGTGTTGTCTGTGTCTCCAATAAAAGCCATCTCTAAAATGGTGATTAACAAATGTGGACTCTCTCTCTCTCTCTCTCTCTCTCTAATATAGGCTAAGAATGAATAGAGAAACCTTAATGGAGAGACAAAGATAGGAGGTTGTCTGTGTCACCAATATAAGCCATCTGTAAAATGGTGATTAACAAATCTGGACCGTCAGTTGAGTTATCCTTTCCTTCCACAAAAGGTCAAACAAACTAATAATTTATAATATATCAAACATCACATCAAGGGAGAATCATATTTTGAACGATTATAATCCTACTACAATTCAATTATTTCAATAATACCTTATTTTTCGTTTTTAATATATATTTAATTTACAAACTATAATAAATATTATAATTAATTTTCAATTAATTAACATTCAAATTCATTTAATTAATGTCCATATTATTAATTATCAATTAATTAACATTAATATCCACATTCATTTAATTAATATTAATTAGAATTTCAAATTAAAGATGCAGCCCATTATTCACGTACATGTGCGCCAATTAACATCCAGTTTCACTTAATTTGAAATTAAATTATATTCACGTAATATAAATGATTTATCATTCATTATCATAGTCACGTATATATTCCTTAGTCTTAATTGTAAATTAATTAACATTCACATTAATTTATGTATCGTATTTTGTCATTTATCTTCATTTATTCATTTAATTATAATTCTAGTACTCACATTCAAGTATACATTTCGCTAGTTATGTCGTGTATAATAATTAACATTTATTTTTAGGGACTTGCATTTCTCTTACATTTAGATCAAATGGTAAATGAAGGATCAAATATTACTTTCACGACACTAATAAAACATTTCAAAATAACGTGCAATGCATGTTTACTCTGACTAGTTGTATGCAAGAGTTTGCGGGGGTTTGATGCCAGGGAGCTAAGTGTAAAAACTGTATTGGTTGTTGAAAAAACTCATAAAAATAGACCACTGAAAATTTGACAAAAAAAATGTAGAGACCCATGTACATGAAGCAAGACCCCTCTTGCTCCACTCTAATCTGTTACTAAAATAAATGTTTATGATACATGTTCCTACCTCAATAGTACACGACATGCATAATGAGCATAAGTCGATTATAAGTCCACATTTGGCCCGTTCCGTCTCTATGTTGGTAAAAAAATTGGCTTATTCTGTAAAGTGACTAATCGAATTGGACCAAACTGGTCGAGCTTTAATTTTGTTCGATTCCTAGAGTACATTAATTGGTAAGGCTTCCATATTTTCTTAAAAAATTAAAAACAAGAATGATCCAACTCTTAATTCATTGTTAAAACTAACTAATGCTAAACTATAAATAACTAAATTATGATTTCGTTTCTTCCAAATTGAATTCTAGCTCTTCTTCCACATAAATGAATAGAAAAATACGAAAAGTTGGGAAAAAGGTGAGTGCCCCCCACATCAACTAGACAAGTACAACAGTGTCAACTGTACTGTCAAAATGTTATAATATTTGATGGGACCTAAAAGATATCAAAATCATAAATTTACCCTCTCTTTTGTTGTGATGAAAATTAGAATTTTAGTAGATTTTGATAAAAGTTATTGAAATATTTGGTTGAAAAGTTATGCATCCCATAAATATGTGTCTGAAAATGAGCTCGAGAAAAAAGTAAGTTCTAGAAATAGAGGCCAAACTGGGGCCTGATATTTTTAATTCACGGATTCTATTTTTAAGCGACTCAATATTGATTTACATACATTGTAATATTTTGCATATAACAAAACATGCGTCGATGGAATCTTTGTTTGCAGAGAATAAGCTTATGTGTGATCTCTATATTGTAATAGATGTTTGCCAAGTCTTTACAAAATGAGTATTCCGATTTTATTACAAATGCTAATATCGTAATCGAACATTTCAATCATCACGTTGTTACATATTTTTCGATACTTCTAAAAACATGTCCTCTATCACCTCATTCCTTCACCTTTTTCTTAGAATTTGTATTTTGAAATGTCAACAACATAATTCATAAAGAAAATTAAGAAGAGTGTTGAATCCTAGACGGTGAACGTTTCATGGACTTTTTGACTTGAGACGTCAAAGATTAAAAGGACGAACTAACTCTTTCAAGAAATTCAGAAACAACAATGCTATATGTGCAATACTTTGGTTACAATAATGGATGACAATCTCTCATAAGGGAGCGGGGTCCACGATTATTTTTGAATTTCTTGAAAGAGTTAGTTCGTCCTTTTAATACAATTAGGTAATCAACTTGCAACCAATGATTAGCATCCACATAGGATTCATCACTTTTTGTGGATAAGGCCGCTGCAATACAAGGATAGACCGGTAAATTTTCATCTAAACCTTTACGTTGGAGTAGGACCATGCAATTATTCGTGTGTTAAATATCTTGAATAATACTATTTGAGTATAAGAAGCTACGGAAGTTTTACGGATAGAAATGTGTCAAAAAGAGAATAAAGATTTTTTTTTGAAGTAATTATGATAATCATATCTCATCACATCGTGTGTATGTACAATAATTCGTAAGTAGTGTGCCCCGGGGCACATCCGAGTTGGTAGACCAACTCCATCTGTGGGCTTGCAATCCCAGGGTGGAAAGTTCGAATCCCCAGTGGAGGAAAATTCTCTTGGGGCCAAGAGTTAAAGCAGTGGTGCTAGGCTGGGAGCCAGTGAGGGCATATCTCGCGGTTTAACTCCTCGAGTCACTGAGACACCGGGGGCTCGGGGCCCGGCATAGTCCGACGTAAGTTGGGAAGCTGGGTTATAAAAAAAAAAAAAAAGAAGGGTGGTGGAGGAAGCAAGAAGCACAACCAGCACGTGGACGGTGGTAGGTGGCAGAATGGAAGCGCAGCTGATTATACGATGCATGTACAGGGAACAAATCCCCGTCAAGGAGCCTCAATATTTTTGATAAATCTAGATTCCACACATAGTTAATAAAATATTTGTTGGGGATTTTTAAAAAAATGGTGGATCCCATAAAATATTTGGTTAAAATTGAATTTTGACCATTAAAAAAAGAAAGATAAAACTTTTGTAAAAAAAGGTTCAAACAAGCACCGAGTTATATAAAAGATTTTATAATCGAGCTATTTTTTTTCCCTTTTTAATATACTTTTCACATGAAAATAAATAGATGGCAACACTTGAAATTTAGAGTTTATGTACTTTTGCACGCTAGCTACTTCTTCTTTGACCGTCTAGCATCATAGCAAAACAATAATATCGACAAGGGACAAATAAGCATTTTCATTCTTACTTCGACCACTATTCTCATTTTAGAAACTATTAAATGAGTCTCTTTAAAGTTTGTTACGGAAATGGAACAAGAGAAAATATATTTAAAAGAAAGTTCTTTTATATTATCTTAATATTTTCTATCATATCACATTAATAGTAATAATTTGTTATTTAAATAGGTACGTAGTAATGAGATTTAAAATATTAATCTTTATTCCCCTTCCATATCTTATTCAACAATGCATTCATATAACAACTTAAAATGTAAGATAATTTTACTTAATTAAGATACAAGTTTTATAGGGGCAGACCCATTAAGGGTCTTGTGGGGACAGTTGCCCCCACTAGATCCTTAATTTTTTACATTGAAAAAAGGGAAGATTTCATAACTAAGAGGTTAAGTTTCACATATTTCAAATTTAAGTTATATTGTTTAAAATTTCAAATTTCAGATTTTTTTAAGGTTTAAAAATTTCAAATCTCGAAATTTTTAAAATTTTATTTATAAATTAATTAATTAAACATATATTTTATTAATTAAATATATAAAGGTTACAATTCCATATAATTTGGTCACAAATTCTATATAATTGGTCGCATATTATTAATTTATCACAAATCACAAATCAAAAAAAAATTAAAAAAATTTATAGATCATAATTTGTTCATCGGTCACAAATAAAAAATTAAAACGTCACAAATTATTTTACGATCACAATTCAAAAAATTTATATTTCACAATTTGTTCATCCATCACAAATCAAAAATTTTATAAGTCACAAATTATTTTACGTTCACCAATCAGAAATTTTATAGGTCACAAATTATTTTACGATAACAATTCAGAAATTTTATAAGTCACAATTTGTTCATCGATCACAAATAAAAAAATTTATACGTCACAACTTATTTATCGGTCACAAATCACAAATATTATAAGTCACAACTTAGTAGATAGTCACAAATTATCAAATTATTGATCACAAATTAACAATTTTTTAGGTCACACATTATTTTTTGGTCACAATTTATATTTTTCATTGGTCACATATTGTTTATCGGTCACAAATTAACGAATTTAATAGTCACAGACGACNGTCACAAATTATTTTATAGTCACCAATTATAAATTTTATAGGTCACAATTTGTTCATCGGTCACAAATAAAAAAATTTATACGTCACAACTTATTTATCGGTCACAAATCACAAATATTATAAGTCACAACTTAGTAGATAGTCACAAATTATCAAATTATTGATCACAAATTAACAATTTTTTAGGTCACACATTATTTTTTGGTCACAATTTATATTTTTCATTGGTCACATATTGTTTATCGGTCACAAATTAACGAATTTAATAGTCACAGACGACCAAATAATCTGTGACAACAACCAACACTTGTGACCACCACCTCACCACCCCATCAGCACTACCACCGCCATCGTCGCCGCCACCACCACCTCCTCTCGTCAGTAAAATCATCTCAAACAAATCAACACATCGTATAAAAACACCACCACCTCACGACAACCTATCAGCATCACTACCTCACAACAACCGGTCAGCACCACCGTATAATGCCAGAGCCACCACCACACCGCCGCACCACCGCACCTACAACACATATCACGGCATCACCAACGAACACAACCACCGCACACAACACTGCACCCAACCACAACACCGTACACGACATTGCATCCACAGCACACATCACCATAACCGTACCCACAACACCACAATCGTAGACCAGAGATCTGCAGCTTCGACCCCTCAAATCAACAGTACAGTCGACCAATTAGCCTTAGCCTTTCTATCTACAAAGTTCCCTACCTACCGACTCAAAACTATGATCAACAGCACCAATTTCCACAGCCAATTAAAACATCTAACGTCTTGATCGACGGATCGAAACATCCAACATTAGTGTTTAAAATTGGGATCCTGTCGGCTGTAGCCACAACAACATCATCGTGACATCTGGGAACCACCACCAACATTATAGTGTTGAGCAACCTCACTAGATCCAACCACAACCACATATCACCACCACCCACATCACCAAAACCACCGCTGTTAGAACAACCACCACGACCACACATCACCACCACATCGGCCAATCTAATTAACGGAGAGCAGTGTGGCACTATCAACAAGCTATCAACGCTACCACGAACACCAACACCAGATTTCCCGCGAAGAACTCCCGATCGCCATTGTGTGTGGCGAACTCAAGCGTCGTTCAGCGAAGAAAGAGAGAGTGATGAAGAGAAGAGAGAAGGAAGAAAAAATACAATGCATCGTCTCGTGGAGGCTAGGCTGCCAGCGGAGAGGGAGGAGAGTAGAGAGTGAGAAGAGAGAGTGACGGAGACGGAGAGAAGAGACAGTGACAGAGACAAGAGACAAGCGAAAAGGAAAATTGGATGAAATTGATTAGGGTTTGGATGAATATTGTATAATTAATTTAAAAATAAAATATCTGATTTTTGAAAAGTGAAAACTTTAGTCTGATTTTTGAAATTGAATCTTTAAAATTTTGGTTTGGTGTAATTTCCTCTTGAAAAAAGACCCACATAATAGATTAATAGTAGTCCATATTGTTTATCCCAAGCCCAACAAAAGTCTTTTAACATTGAAAAAACGGCCCACATTGTAGTTCCCTTCCCCGCAATTCTCAAACCCTGCGAACTCATACGACGGTGGGATTCTAAATTCCAATAATCGATTCACCATATTTTGAAAGAGGAAGAAGAAGAACAGATTGAATATTTGAATGACCAAAATTTGGTAATCAATCTCTCTTTCTTATTCTTATTATTTATGTTTTGATAGTTATTTATGCAAATTGCAAATAACAAGATTAGATATGGTGATTGCCGGTTGGATTCAAAAACTGAAAGAGGCAATAAAAATGTCAATTTAAGTGCCGATTTTCGAGAAGGGTTTGGACAGGGTGGTGGTGGGTTTGTGGGGTTCTAGTGGGAAATGTGGAGAGGCATTTGAGAATTGAGAATGAAGGGGAAGGGGGGGCGCAGTATTTTTGAATTTGAGATGAAAATTCATGAGATGGTATCATTAGAGAAAAAGAAATGAAATTTACGTTCGGGATTTTGATCGATAGCTGTTACTTGGAAACCAAGTTTTGGGATTTTTGAGGGAAAATATGCTACGGGAATGTGAATTATAAATTGATGGAGACAATATGCTAGGCAGTAGGCAGGCAGAATAGATTCAATAGCAAAAGAGTAGAGGGAAAAAACACAATGGGTTTAATGACCAAAACCCGCTAAAGCGTAAATGGATTTTGATTTCCGTAGCATTCTGCCATTCCAGACTATAATTTAAGATCTGCTGGGACCTTGTTTGGGTCTATTTCAGTATTGGTATAATTATGCAAGCTTTGTTTGATTTATAGGAAGATATGTTGAGATATTTTAAATGAATATCTCAAATTTCTATTGAAGAAAATGTTGAGGCAAAGAAACAACGCGTTAAAGAAATTTCTATTGAAGAAGATGTCGAGACAAATGAAGCAAGTGTTGAGGATACTACTGCTGGAGAAAATGATGAAGCAAAGGAATCAAGTATTGATTAAACTAATTTTCAAGAAAATGATGAGGTAAAGAAAGCAAGTATTGAGCATATTGCTGTTGCATAACTTCCCACGGATCCCGGATTAAGAACTCCAATAATGGATTACAATGTTAATCTTCAAGATCAAATAAGAAGAGCATATATTCAGAGGTCTATGCCACCCTCAAAGTCACGTGTTTCCACGTAAAAAATCAAGGCGATTCATTCCTGCTTGGTTTTATGAATATGGTGATTGGTTAGAATATAGTATAAGTAAAAATGCTGCATTTTGCTTATATTGTTATCTTTTCGGACCAGATAATGGGGAACAAGGAGGTGGTGATACTTTTGTGAAAGAAGGGTTCCATAATTTTAAAAAGAAGAATAGACTTGGAGTTATGTTGGAGATGTCTATAGTGCACACAATCAAGCCTGAAGCAACTATGAAGCCTTGATGAATCAAGAGCAACATATTGAGACAGTTTTCTTCAAGCAGTCAAAACAACACGGAGTGCATATCAAATTCGTTTAAATGCATCAATTGATTGTGTTCTACTTCTTTTACGTCAAGGACAAGCTTTTCGTGGTCATGATGAGTGCGAAGAGTCAAATAATCATGGTAACTTTTTTGTATAGTTGAAGTTTCTAGATGATCATAATGAAGGGATTAAAGCTATCATTTTGAAAAATGCTCGAAAAAATTACAAACTAACATCACCAAAAATTCAGAAGGATATTGTAAATGATGCTATTGTTGAAACGATTGATGTTATCATCAAAGATATTAATGATACATTCTTTTCAATTTTAGTCGATTAATCTCAGGATATCTTAGTGAAAGAAAAAATGTTTATTGTTTTACGTTATGTGAATAAGACAGGACATGTGGTTGAACGTTTTATTAAGATTGAACATGTTTTCAGTACTACAGCTCTATCACTTAAAGCGGCTATAGATAAATTATTTACAAGATATGGGTTGAGTATATCTAGATTGTGATGTCAAGGTTATGATGGGGAGACTAATGTGCAAGGTGATTTCAAGAGTCTCAAAACACTTATTTTGAAAGAGAATCTAGGAGCCTTTTATGTTCATTATTTTGCTCATCAACTTTAATTAGCTCTTGTAGCCATAGTAAAGAAGCACAAAAAAGTCCAATCACTCTTTAATTTGGTTTCTAGCGTGGTGAACAAAGATTTGATGCTGATAATTTATTGGACTCAATGCAGTCATTTGAGTTTGTGTTTAATCTAAATCGCATGAGAACCATCTTAGGGATTTCAAATGAATTGTCTAAGGCATTACAAAGAAAAAATCGGGATATTATAAATGATATGAGTTTAATGACAGTATGCAAACAAAGACTCCAGGAGATGAGGGACAATGAGTGAGATTCTTTTTTGGATGAAGTCGTTTCTTTTTGTCAAAAGCATAATATTGATATTCTTAATATGGATAGTATGCTTGTACGCCCAGGTCGCTCACGGCGTAATACTGAAGAAATGACAAATTTTCATCGCTTCCCTGTGGATTTATTTTATTATGTCATTGATATGCAACTTCAAGAATTGAATGANTTGTCTAAGGCATTACAAAGAAAAAATCGGGATATTATAAATGATATGAGTTTAATGACAGTATGCAAACAAAGACTCCAGGAGATGAGGGACAATGAGTGAGATTCTTTTTTGGATGAAGTCGTTTCTTTTTGTCAAAAGCATAATATTGATATTCTTAATATGGATAGTATGCTTGTACGCCCAGGTCGCTCACGGCGTAATACTGAAGAAATGACAAATTTTCATCGCTTCCCTGTGGATTTATTTTATTATGTCATTGATATGCAACTTCAAGAATTGAATGATCATTTTTTCTGAGATAAGTATAGAGTTACTTGTTTGTTTAGCATGTTTACGCCCCGATGATTCATTCTCTGCTTTTGATGAAGATAAATTAATTCGTCTTACTAAGTATTATCCTAAAGATTTTTACTCATGGCACTTGATGATCAGTTTTGAAACTATATTGTTGATATACACTCTAGCAAGGAGTTGGTAAAATTGAAAGGACTTAGTAAACTTGCACTGAAGTTGGTTGTGATCAAAAGAAATAAAGTGTATCTGTTAGTTTACATGCTTGTGACCTTAGGATTAACTCTTTCGATTGCTACCACGACATTTGAAAGAGTATTTCTGTTATGAATATTGTGAAGAATCGACTGTATAATCAGATTGGAGACCAACGGATGAATGATAGCTTAGTTGTGTATTTTGAAAAATATGTATTTAATGAAATTGATAACAAGATTATTATACGACGTTTTCAAAGTATGAGAAGCCGTAAGGAACAATTATTGTAGATGCTTTAATTATGCACATGATAGGTGAATTGGGTTCTTAATAAGTGCATCACAAGAATAAGTTAATTAATTGGTACTTGACAAGTACTTAATTACATGTTCTATTTATTACTCAAGTTGTAATAATTTAACATAAATATTCATATCCACTTGCAATTGATGTGTAATTTTCAGTTTCGCGAAGTTTGTCCTTTGAAATGATATAATTTTTTTGAAGAAAGCATGTGAAAGAACGAAATATATTTTTCGAAAAATATACTGTGCTATTTTTGTTCTATGTACTTTTGAAGAACTTCATCTTCATCTTCATCTTCATCTTCATCGTAATAATGTGATTTCAATTGAATAATTTCAAAATAAAAAGGTTAATAAAAACATTTAATTTTTATATAGTCTACTTCAATTGTTTTTAGAACTCTGCTTCTCGTTCAGAAGCAGAGGCCACAGAAAGCCATCAGAAAAGACACATAAGTGGGGGCCGCATAATTTTTTTTTTAATACAAGGTGGGGCCGGCATTTGTGAGTATTATGGTGACTCTACGAATGGTTTTGCTGTTGTTTTTATCTAGTTTGAAAAGTTATAGTTTTCAAAGTAGAAAGACTCATTTTTCGCGCCAGGCATGTGCCAAACATACTTGGACACATTCGAAGACACTTTCTGCTTTAATTAATTAGAGGAAGATTCTTTTGAAATCAAGAATTAATTCAAAACAATTTGAGCAAATCTCGGTAAACAATGTAGACGCACTTGTGAATTGTGTGGAAAATAAAGTCTATTGTCCACGTGGAATATAAAAATAAGAAACTTCGGTACCTTGTTTTAATAAAAATATATGTCGCCTATTGGGTTAATTTACAAACGGTCATTGAACTTACCTCAAAATTACAA
>CAIGRK010204830.1:0-12867 GCA_903798315.1 Fraxinus greggii
TTTGAGCCACATTGTTTTGGAAGAATATATTCTGAAATAGTAGATTGATAAAGAATGCGTGGTTGAAAAAGAAGAAAAAGGTATTGATGTGATGTAAAATATTATTTTATTGAAGGATGTGTGGTTGAAAATAAGTAGAAGAACGAGAATTTTAATGTGTACCAAAAAGGGGTTTAATGTAAATGAAGGAGACGTCAACCTTATGAATACATGGACAAATCACAGATGTTTAAAGATAGAAAAACATTATGCAAACTTCCAAGATATCACGAGATTTTTGTTGGATTAATAAAATTTAATAAACAGAAAACAATGCATAGAGGTGCTTGATAATGGAGAAGTTCACTGTATCAGACCATCTATTCAACAATTTTAGCTGTAGAAAGAACCTGAGTGGCACAAATCATGATAACCCCAAAAGTAATACTAGAAAAATGATAATAAATTAGTGAAAAGTCAACACCAAGAATTATTGCTGTTGATCTGCAGCAGCTGCAAGTGGCTGTAGGGCTTTGAGTGGATTCAAGATGACACCGTCTATAAGCCCATATTCTTTGGCTTCTTTAGCACTCATGAAAAAGTCACGATCAGTGTCTTGGTTTATCTTCTCCAAGCTTTGACCAGTGTGATATGCCAGGTAACCATTTAAGTTTGCTTTGTGATGCAACATTTCATTTGCCTGGGTAACAATTCATAATAAATAAGAACTATGAGGAAACATTTTTTTTTTTCAGAGGAACACGAAACCAATATATTTTTATTTTCCCCCCAAAAGAAACAGATAACAAATCAAATTTTTCGGCAATGCCAGGTAAAAAATGCAGTGTAATGGAGAAACCAGAACATACTCAATTGCATGATGGAGATTAAAAATTTACTTCTTTTTCAGAAATAATATACAATATGGAGTTTCAGAAAGTCCAATTCTGGGATATTTTTGTAAAGGAGATCTCAATAATAAAAAACTATAGCAAAGAACCAAAACTCCTGAGCTCCATTAAGATTCACTTCAACCGAAACTCATCTGAGATAATTCCATTCACAAATTAATCCAAGCTAGAATTTAAATCATGGCTCATTAACAAATCAAGCAAAGCTTGAAATAGCCTAGAACCTATAGTTTTGATAAGGGTGCTACTCTAGTTTGTAACTCCAACTGGAGATGACAAAGAATTTAATAATTCATCACCGATTCTAAAAACTATTCCACAATCCATAGATGTTCAAAAGAACAAAATAATAGATTATTGCTTTCCACTCAGATATCACTAGCATACCTTAAAAAATAACATAACAGTCAAATACCTGAATATCTATGTCAGTCTGCCCACCTTGAGCTCCACCAAGAGGCTGATGAATCATTATCCTTGAGTTGGGAAGGCTATACCGCTTTCCTATAGTAAACATCAGAAAGAAGGTAGAGTAATTTCAGTAACCACAAAAGCAGCAATGAATGTTATAACCACTTAAAACAACCAAATATTACCTTTAGTACCGGCACTCAGTAGAAAAGCCCCCATGCTGCACGTGCATTATGAAATAAACTCAAAATTAGTTGAGATGTGATAATTCTTGCGCAGGATGATGCAAATATGAACCCCATGAAAACATCTATCAAAAGAACAAAATAACTGCAATATATAATTCCGTCAAGAAAGAACAACATAACTGCAATTTGCGCACCAAGTCATATACAAGAGTAACGATATATCTTTACCTAGCTGCAAGTCCAACACATACAGTTGAAACATCAGGTCGGATATGCCTCATTGTATCAAATATGGCCATACCTAAAGAGACAAGAGGAAGCAGATTAGAAATATGAACAATAAATAACATAAATAATGGAAATGGTGAAAAGAGAAATTACCAGCAGTAACTGATCCTCCTGGAGAGTTCACGTACATGACTATATCCTGTTAAATTATCATGACACATCAATGCTAAAATTATTTTAAAGTATGATTTGTAACTGAGGGAGAGAATTGAAGCAAAACCGTAACCGTACATGCACGTTTGTGTGCATGCAATAACAATTAACATCTATGTCAATTCCATGAGATCAGAAATTTGATCACAAAGCAGGTAAAGATAAATCAAGCTACCAACATTATTACACGGTCGTCTATTATATAATTACTTTAGTATGTGTAGTATAGCAATTAGCCTATGGGTAGAAAAAAAATTTGCAAAACTTAACTCTACATCAACAACTCAGATTGGAAGTATTAAAACTTTATATTATTGACATGAGGACAAGAAGTCTAAAATTCTTAAAACTGTAATCTAACTACTGCAAAGAGAGCTTAAGTTTTAAACTATGCAAACTTGTAGCACAACGTCACTATCCTGGGAGAAAAAGTGAAAAGATTTGTTAGGTTAATTACGTATTGCAAAGAAATAGTAAGCAAGATCACATGTTGTACTGAAGATATTTATCTACAACTGTAGTAATAAGAAATCACATTCAAGAAAGATGCAAGCTCAAGTTAAGCTCCTAATCAATTTCCTAATTCATGTAAAATCATTATCATCTCACTTAAACATGCCTATTTCTGTTCTTGTCATGTGCGCATGTACAAAAGTATGACCTTTAAAGACGCCAATTCAAACTAATTGGACCAAAAATATTAGAACTTCGAGGAGTGAAAGAGAAGAAGAACGGATGAGGGTTTAACAAAATGTACCTTGGTAGGATCAACAGCATCAAGATAGAGTAACTGAGCTACAATAATGTTTGCCATGTCGTCATCTACTGCTCCGCCACATCGTATTATCCTCTATGATAAATCAACTTCCAATTTAACATCAAAAAAGGCAGACAAGTAATACTTCAAAAGTCCAATTCAAACAATATTGACTTACATATTGAAAAAGCTGGCTTATAACACTCATGAAACGCTCCTGAACCATCGGAGGTGGTCCTTGTCCCCCTTGCGTATATCCTTGGAAGTATGGCGACGAAGGAACTTGTAAATCATCCCTAAAGAATTTTCAAACTCCGTTAAAATCCGTAAAATTCAAATAATTAATACAAATAAATTCATTTTCTTCTTCTTTTCACATAATTCGAGGTAATTGGAGAAAGAAAAAGTACCTAGTTGACCAAATTCCCTGGCGCGAGCTATAATCCGATGCATGGAACTCCGGAGCATAGACGGCCTTTGCTGAAGATTTCTGGGGATTTGATTTTCTCAATTTCCTGTGGAGATTAAACAAAAGATTAAGTTCGGTAAAATAGTTGACAAAATTATAGCGTCAAAATGATGATAAGGGTAGGACCTGACGCAAAAGGATTGGAAGGGGAGGGAGAGGGTTTTGAAGGAGGAGGAAACGGAGGAGCTAGGGTTTGGCGTAGAGAGAGAAAGGGAGGAGGAATTAAATCTGAGAGAAGAGGAGACGCATGAATGCGGCATTGTGCTGCTTATCCAATTGACGGCAGTGAGTGTGAGAGTGGGCTGGGAAATATTTCAGGAAACATTTTCCTGATAAGTGATAAGGAGGTTACAAATTACAAAATAATGGACGTATGGTGTCGTGTTATTACAAAATAATCCATTTAACGAGTCAAATTTAATTAAAATAAAGTGATAATTATGGCTGCAATCTCAAATTTTAAAATTTTTTTATTAATTTTATTTAAATATTTTTTATTTGTGTCACCCACAATTTCAAAATTTTAATTGCAGCAGAAAAGCAAATGGACGATTTCCGTCCAGGTTGATCAGAAAAATGATAAATTTTAAAAGGATAAAATTTAGCTTATGCTTGACCTTCATTAAAATTATAATTCATTTATCTCTCTTTTCTTATCAATCACCAGAGTTCTAAAATTTGACCCGACTGACAGGTTCAATCGTATAAATCGAAAATTGGGGACCAAAACCTGTCAGATCCCCAAGACCCGTTAAACCGGTCGATTTTAGAAGATACGTGACCATTTTCCGATTTAACAGGTTCAACCTATGTAAATGTATATTTTTAAAAAAAATTAAATGTATATTTTTCAAAAAATTTTAAAATGTATATATTTTTAAATTTTTTAAAAAATTACTGATTTAACCTATCGACATTTGACCATTCCTCTTTTCCAGATCGATGGCTGGGTCGATTTTCAAGGCATGTCAATTATGCATTTTTCAATAAAAAAAATTACACAGTCTCAAAAGTTTTTCTTTCTTTTTTTAACCACGCATTTTTCAAAAAAATACTATTACAATCATTAAAATTTCAATTAATGGGAGGACAAGAGTCTTAGTATTATCTGAAATATTAACAATTAAAATAATCAAACTAAAAATCGGTAGAGAAAAATGCCCTCCGCTCTCCCACACCCCCACCCGAAATATCCTTTTAAACACCATCACATCCTATTCCATTCTACGTCATCTTCATCTCCATTTTGGCCAGAGAACACCATCCCTCATTTCTACAAATAAACCAATCATGTTTACCACCAAATTCCACATTTTACAAAACCATCAAGCATTACATTCCACAACACACTATCCTTTTAAGTCAATCTAACAAATAAACGATGTGCAGTTTTTATTCAGTCATTCTCTGCATAGAACTTGACCACAGCACTATCCCTAAATCTTTAGTCAAGCCTCCACAAGCTTTAATTACAACATAAGGAAAAGTATGCTTGTTGGGTCAAGAAAGGATATTTGATTGCAAGTATGGAATTTGAATAGAATAAAATAAACTCAATACAATTGAATTGTTTATAACTTATTTGCATGAAAAATTTAAATAAATGTATTTGATTGTCTTAATTTTCAACCTAGAAATGTTGTACTTTACATAAAGTTGAGTTTTTGAAAAATGTGAATTGTTTAGAAAGTAAAAATCTATCACACTTAAAGAAAATATTTTTGTTATTTTTAAGGAAAATATGATCACGCGACCAATTTTAAAAAATATTTTTCGTAAAAAAAAAGTCAACCAAACACCAAAAAGTAAGAAGTTGGATGAAAAATAGATATTTTTCATAAAAAATAAAGTCAAATAAAAACACCCAATAAATTTTGAGTGGAAATTCCTCACAGAAATTGAAATTCTTGATTGAAAACTTTTGTAAAATTAATATCCTTCGAGTTATTACTGTTCTATTCTCGCTTGGGTTCATTTTAAATTGATTGACCCAAAAAATTTCATTGTTTTTTTTTTTTGGATTGTCTTGTAAAAAAATTTTTTGGGTTGAATTAAAAAATGATGACTGTAAATCTTGGAACCCTTTGCTATGTTTTGGATCATGTGTATGATGATTGTTAGGGATGATGCTTTACCGTCGGGAAGAAGATGAAGAAGAAGTGGGTGGAGTGGGTGGATTTGGGGTTGGGGGCAGTTTTTTTTTTTTTTAGTTTAATTATTTTAATTCTAATATTTTGGATAATATAAAGAGGAATTTACACTTCAGGTCACTTTTTGACTTTATATTTTCAAAAAGGATAATTATATTACCACGACAAAATTTATTAAGCATACCACAATTTTTAATTATTTTCGTATTTACTTAAATCTCCTTAAGTAAAATTACATAACTAGGGTTAATATACTTTTAATTAATCATATCTCATTATAATCACACCACAAACATAAACCTAATTTCTTCTTCTTTTCTGTTGTTACGAGTCTTGTGCCATGATACCACGTGTAATAATTCATCAATTTGTTTAATCTTTCTTTATATTTATTTTTTTTCAATTCGTTAGATCTTATAATTGCAAAATGCAATTCTTTAAAAGAACCATTCTTTTCTTCTTCAGTCAAAATTCTTGAATTTTGAGAGTCTATTCCTCCACTCGTTAAGGCCCTTTTATGTTACTAAAATCTTCACTCATCAAAATGAATAAATACACAAATATAAAACTACGTATATAATAATTCGGAATAAGAAAGGCGAGCAGGACTTTAAATTTCATCATTTAAAGTTTGGGCTCTCTAGAAATTTACAAAATAAAGACTGCAAATATTCATCTCTTCGTGTTTATTGTAATTTAGCCCATTTACTTTTAATAAGTTTTAAAACATTTCAGTGACCCTTCTGAAATTAGAAATTAAGTTCATTGACCCATTTTTTTGAAATCAAGTTTTTTTTCTTCTTCTTTATCTTCCTCTTTTTAGAAAAATAATTAAGATAAAATAGTGTGGATGAGAAGAAAACCTTACCCATATGTCTTGATAATGTGGATGAGAAGAAATTGGCTGTGTTTTCTACTTCTTTCTTGTCCAGTCCATGTAGCCATGGATGCATGCAACATAAAAAGTACATGGTGAAAAGAAATGTCTGGAAGAAAATAAAAAGATGAAGTTTAATTGTGATGTATTTATTAAAACTCTTCACATTTTTTTAAAAAAAAATTAGGTATATAATTGTAAATTTGTTGTGGTGTATTTATTAAAACCATGTTTTAATTGTGGTGTGGATATAATGTGATGTACTTAATAAATTTTGTGGTGGTAATATAATTACCCTTTCATAAATGTTATTTTTTTAAAAACCCTTTGCAATGTCATTTTTTTTTGACATTTTTGCCCATTCAAAGAATTTAAACACCTACATGTCTTTCATTAAATGAGATTTGACTACATGAAAAAATTTGTACAAAAAATTGAAGAAATGTCAAATCCAAATAACTCAACTTTGAAATTTTGAAAAAGAAGAAGAAGAAGAAGAAGAACCAAAAACTGAAAATACAACTCAATTGATATATCTCTATCATTCAAACACTCTTCTAACACTAAATTCTCGCCCCTTTTTCTCATTTGAATAGTCAAAAACTCACCGACGTCGACGACCGCAATTAATTAGTCTACCACCAACAAAGACCACCATTAATCTCTTGAGGTTTGCTTTCTTATCCTTCCTTTCGCATTTTTTTGCTTTCTTTTCTTCCGATTCTTCACGTTTATGGGTGTTTGCCTTTTTATTGTCGCATTTTTTTGTCTTGAATTGGTACAATATGTCTCATTTTTTCGATTTCTTTTGTCTATTTTACTAATTTTAGCAAATGCGATTCTTAGGGTTTATGTAAGTTGTCTATGAATTTTTTTCTTATAACTATGTTTTTCACTCTTGTTTTATGTAAATAATGTTCAGAGGGTCGATTATTGACTCGGTGCTTCGAATTTGGAGTTGTGGTCATCATCCGGAGACAAACATTCTATTTCGAACATTCTACTTGGATTTAACATGTGAGGATCATACTTTCTTCATTTTTTTTTTTTGTTTCATTTGGCCAATTTACATTTAAAAGTATAATTTAAATTATACATCTTTGTGTTCGACTATACTAGGTTTGCACGGGTCTTGGTTTTTAATTGACCTAATATTGTGTTCAACTAGGCTTTCGAGTTTAGATGATTCTTGGTCATTACTGAACAAATTGAGTTTGAATTTAACTTTTGAGTTTGTGAAATGAGCCATGATTGAACTAGGTCATGTTATAGTCAACTACGCACAAAAAGCTTTCTTATTTTACATGTTGTAGCATGCCGTATGTCTTTATATGATTATGTAGGGCAATTTGCATGTTGCTTAAGTGTTGAATCATTATATTATCATAATACCTGAGTACATGAAAAGTGATGTTATTTGAAATTATGAGTATAATACTAATCATTTTTGTCATAACATGACCCTTCATGTCTTGAAAATCCAATATGAATGTGAAACGTAAATGTGAATCCCCACAGTAATGGAATCATCTGTCGAGACGAACTGCCGTTCTCGAAAGTTAGGCTTTGAAATTCTCGACAGTTGACTTACTAATCTCGACAGTTGGTTCCATAAGCCGAATTCTATTAAGCTTCTCTTCTACGTGTAGTTGTAGGGATTGAAATGTATGAAATATCATCATTTCAATACCATTATTACTTCAAGAAATGTAAACGTCATAGTTATGGAACCATTCGTAGAAATAAACTATCGTTCTCGACAGTTGAGTCACTTATTTTGATAGTAGGTTCTAGAAGCCTAAATTTGTTCGGCAGCTCATGCACGTGTACTATAAATAAAATGTAAGACATATCATTATCTGACATTTTTTCTTTCTTCCCGTTCCTTGTTCTAGCAGATGAATTTTGAATTTCTAGTTCTTGAAGCCTTGCGCTTGCACCCTCATATTTCCCAGCGGAGCAATGTCATGACCTGGATTCCTGGCCAATTTTACCCGAAACTCAATTCTCGGCACTGCCAATTCAACAACTCATGTTCAGAATGATAAAAACATAAAAGACAAAGGAGTTATGGTTCAACATACATGGCTACCTCACACGGTTTGGGCTGCAAGAGTATGCGATAGTACTTTTGGTTGTGTTTCTTTCACAATGGAAATGTATCGTGTAGTTTTTTTAATTTAGATTTATTTTACAGCTCCTAGTAGTGATGTGTTTTCTTCAATTTTGGTATAACTGTCACTTAAGCATGTTGAGTTGAATTCCGATTATATACTATAAGCATGTTGAGTTGAAAACTAATGTTGAATGCCTTCGCCCGATTTAAATGTAGATGGTAAAACAATGTGGATGATACCATAGAGAAAAGTACGCTTCCCATTTCTAATACTAGGGTCCAACCTGAATAAGATCCCAAAAATGGATTCATAATATTGATTTTAGGTAGAAGAGCGTATAATTAGATGTTAGTAGGCTATTATGTTATTATTTAACATTTTATATAAGTAATTTGGCCCACGCTACTTTTGTGTAGGTGATGTCACTAATATATTGGTGGAAACCATCATACTTATTGAAGGCGACAATTCAGTTAACACACAGCGATCGACATGCCAGAACTCCATACACCAAGAGGAGGAGAAAGGGAGTCAAAACTTAATGCCCAAAAAGTTTGTTAGTATTATAAATACTATTTGGTGGTTGTGTATTATATGACTATAGTAGGGACAAATTTTCAGGACTTTGATTATAAGCATGCTTTGGTGATACTATATATCTGTGCTTTTGCATTTCCGTTGAACTCGACGACCATTGATGTGGGCAAAATTTACGTACGTCATCAGCCATAATGATTTATTGTAATTTTGTCTTGGATTCATATGGTAACGTATGTACCGAATATTGTTACAGCATATCCCTTATGCATCTTACTTGTCGTCAAGTTTGCAACCAACTATCGAGAATGACATGAAACTTTTGTTGAGATCGACAGCTTAACTTTCGGGATGTGATGAAATATTTTGCTTGTGAACTTAAACACGACCACTGTTTTCAAACAGTAATGAAACATTAGTAATAATATAATTACAGAACGTATAGTGTCAATATTGTAACATGCAAAAAACAACCATGGACAAGTTAGGAACATAAATATTCTGTCGGGATCGACAGTTGAACTGTTGGAATGTAATGAAGTAATCTGGCTATGTGAGAACTTTGATGCGAAGTTATTGCTACACGACTGATGTTTACAAAAGATAATGAAACTATAGTGATAATTTTAAAAATATACATCATCATTAGGTAATGTAAAATACAACTTCAACCAGTTTCAGACATCAAGTCTATGTACGCGAGTGGTGTTACAATGGGGTTAGAACATGTGGTCCGGTTATGACCAACTATACCACATCGAGTGTATTTCCTGATCGTATGGTAGTCTTGTATCTGGATCGCTTGCGTGGTATGGGTGGTTTTATTCCATTTCCACTTTTATTCGTCATTCACGTGAACACACTTTCCCCCATGTGATACGATGAATCTCAAATGATTAGTCATACCTGAAAAGTTGAGATTGCAATGGTTAGAATTATGCATAAATAATATGTCAACATTTAATAGCATGAAAGTGGCATATTCGAATAGTAAATCTATACAGTAGCAAAAGGTTAAACCGACAGTTGAAATATCTATTTCGTCATTTTTCAATTATTTAATTTGACAGTTGAAATGTTTATCTCGAGAGTTTCAAAATGTCGAGTTCGACGGTTGAAATGTCTAATCCTACGGTTTCTAAATGACGAATTTGACAGTTGAACTGTCGGAACTGACGGGAAGCATATATGTAGGTGATTGGAACAAATTTTTCATCGCATTAAGTGTGGTCATCGATATTATACTACCGAATGACAAAATCTTCTTTCCAGATAATTTGCACAGTAAATCATTAAAGAGGTCAAAACATTTATTGGGCTTGATTAGAAAAAAATATTCAAAACATTAATGGTGATAGTCAATTCTCAACTACAATATAATAACATATTTCCAATAAATAACTCAATGCTTCAATAGATATGGAATCATTCACAACATTTTGTAAAAGATATTGGTATCTTTATTTCAAAAGATTTGAAAAAACAAACAAATCAATGAATAATAATTTCAAAAATTTCGAGTAGATATGACCATGTTGTATTTAATATTTCAAAAGTAGTGAGTTATAAGATAAAAAATATAAACAATTTGTAATATGCTAGCCTTTAAAATGGATGATAAATCCAATAATAATGTCTTCTTCATGAATGAATGGAAAAAAATAGTTAAAAAGTTAGGATTTGTTAATGATAGAAGAAATTGATTTATCCACTTTTCAAAATCCTTTTTTATTAACAAAGTTCACACTACCCAATACAATATACATATATCCAATGTTTAAAATACAAAAATTAAACCATCGCTTCATATCATTAATGACATTAAAATCACGCATTAATGAGCATTAAATACTCCTAAAAAGGTATAATTAAGGATAAATTGGATATTTCACACAAAAAGTAACTTTTTTAATACCATTAATAAAAATGACAAATTTTGGAGTACTTTTCAAAATTTAGTGACATTTATGAAAAATTTCCTAATATAAATTTATTATTGACTCTTAAAATTGGTCAAGATTAGTCAAAATTTTATTTTTATGTTCAATTCAACTAGACCAAAACTGTCCATTTTTCCTTCTGCTACAATTAGATTGAAGATTTGAGTTGTAGACGACACAAATAAAAAGTTTGGATAAAGTTTACAAAATAATGAAAGATTTGGAACATCATTTGCAATTATCCCTAAAATATATTGACAAAAAATGGAGAGATTTTCCTTTATGAATAAACGGTTACTTCTCGAGTAGCCTTCATTTGCACGAGTTTTGTATCCATTTTTGCTTGGGCGATAAGATAAAAAAACCAAGAGCTTAGGATACATTCCAACGAAAGCAAAGCAGAAAATAAATCAGAATAAATAGCCAACATGAATGCTTAGTAGGATCTTCGTACATGGTGAATAACCAAATTCCAATTGAAATGAAATCTTTAGAATAAATTAGTGTTATTTAGGAGGAACCAGTGAAATGACATTAATGAGTTAAATGGTCATTCCAAATTCTTTCATTAATCATTGAACTTATACTTCTATCATACTTTACTCACTGTACTTTAAAATATTTTTTAATGGTCACTAAATTTTAATATGCTACACTCCACTTAGTTACCATATTTCATTAATCAATGAACTTTAAAATTGCTTGAAACTGGTTACTGAAATTTACATTATGTACTCTATTATTCACTCACCAATTTTTTATTAGTTATCGAACTTGTTCATCCGTTACATTTTACTTATTGAATTTTAAAAATGCTTTCGAGTGATTACTGAACTTCATATATTTTCGAATAAAGTTGATTTTCTATGACATTCGATCTAAATCAAGAAAATAAAATAAAATAAATATTGACTAGATAATGAGACTCTTAATCTAAAAAAGAATATTGATATTGGTCAAGAAGATATAATTTCTCCAGTCGTCAAAAACTATATTAGAGGGGAAAGAGTAATATATGTTCAAAGTGACATAAATCTTAATTTAAATAGAAAAAATCAAATGGAGAAAATATTTCTTTATTTCAATTAAGATCTTAGACCCAAAAAAAAATTCATATCCCAAATAGACATTGAAATTTTCGATTTAGAGTTAATAATATTAATCAAAATTAATAAATATAATTTTTGGAGTTGTAATAAGGTAATTCAAGAGAAAAGAAAGATGTTGTTATGATATTTTATATTTTTTCAATTTTTAAATAATTGAATTCAGCTAGTAAAGTTAAGTTCAATGAAATATGATAAAGTATTCACTTTGAAACATTTTTACAGCGTACTGACTAATGAAAGAAACATTTAACCGACATCAATTCACAATTTACTTGAAAGCAATAGGCCCTCTGCCCTTTGGTAAACCCTAGTAAAACCCTTTCAAGCGAGTGAACTTGAAAAATGATGATGGTGAACTGCCGTCGTCGAGTCTCCGCTGGAGAATCGGCGTTGATTAGGTGGCTTTGCGTGGTGGTGGGTGCCGAAATTCCTGTAGCGGAGCAACGTGGAGGAGGGAAAGACGGACTGTACCGGAGATTGTCGGCGTTGGGACCCAAAAAAGGAACAGTTGCAAAGACGATAAATGAGTATATAAGGGAAGGAAGATCCGTTCGTAAATTCGAACTCGATGGTTGCATCCGTGAACTCCGTAAATATAGAAGATACGACCATGCTCTTGAGGTATGTCTGAGGCGTATGTATCAATTTTCCCGCTGGATAATTNGTAAATATAGAAGATACGACCATGCTCTTGAGGTATGTCTGAGGCGTATGTATCAATTTTCCCGCTGGATAATTATACATTTGAACGAGAGGCGTTACTTGTTAAGTAAATAACTGCACATACTGTAAACCAATTGAGAAATAATCAAAATTGCATGATTATAGGGACTTGTGTGGGTATGTAGAAATATATGCCATGTTTCTAATCTTTTAGCATTATAACGTGTTTTGTTAAGCCTAAAATTTATTACTGGAGTGACTTTTTTTTTCTATTTTGTAATTCTTTCTATTTGATTTCTAATTTTATTTGTTCTATCA
>CAIGRK010204893.1:0-15244 GCA_903798315.1 Fraxinus greggii
GTTTCATGAAATTCGCTGGTTCATAATATCAATAAAATTTAACAAATTGTGCCTACGAAAACCTATAGCACAAGCTCGAGTTTGAGTCCACTCTCCTCGAGCTTGTGATAGCCAACTCATTTTATACTCCCCTCTCCTTCTCTTTCTAAGCACCACTTCTATCTCTTTCCTGCTAATATAGTGGATCATAAATATCTTTACATATATATACTTGCTAACATGGAGATATTTCTTAAAAGCATATACTCTTAAATTGAGACGTTCTATTTTTCTTTCATTTATTTCTCAATCGTTGTCCTACAAAAAACATGTTGAATTATGGATGACAAAAATATTCGATTTCTGCTCTACCCTACGTTTGGGGATTGGGATACTCGGATATGGACGAAGAATGTGTTCTCACTCCAAACCCATCACGAATCTCTTTTATTTTTATATTTTATAATTTAATTCGTATTTAAATAAAAATAATAATATTTTAAAAAATAAATAGAAATCTAGCGATAAATAGAGATATTTCCCACACTTTGTTTTTCAAAAATTCTTCGATACAGTGGGACGAGAGGGGTCACCTAACCTTGTTCGTCCCGTTGTCATTCCTACTTAAGACTTCAATTATCATAATCAACTGATGCTTCAAATGTGCAAGAATTTACATAAATTATTGTATAATTTTAATCAACCACGAAAACACATAAACGTGATTCTCGTTAAAATCCTCAAGCAACACATGATGTGATGCCCATATTGTGATCACTCATGTATAACGTGAAACAAATGGAATAAGTGTGTTTGGAGAGTTTTTCCAAAATTTAAAAGTGCTTTTATGAAGATATAATATTATTTAGTATCGACGATCTAACACTCGGAAGTGACATTGATTTATGAGTTCTATTTTTTTAAGTGACATAATTTATATTTTCACAACTTTTAAGTTACTATTACATTAATATTTATCAAAACTTATGAGAAATGAAATCCGTTAGGTGAGATGTTGGTGTATAACACGCATAACAAGTATATATATATATATATACACACACACTCATACACGTGTCCACATACGTGTATCAGTATATGTATTTGCTCACCTATCTATATACTCATATTTAAGCAAAAATTAAATACGAAAAATTTATTTAAATTAATTAGAAGACAGCTGGGCTTGTCCAAGAGGCAAGAAGTGCAAAAGGATCATACTCCTAAGAAAACTAATCGGTTTCTTCTTGACTCTTCTCGTGCCTTTTCCCCAGTTCCTTCCATTCCATGGATCCCCTGCCGCCATCGCTCTCTGCCGCTCCACCCACCGCCACTACGACGGCGGCGGGAGCACCACCTCCACAACAACCCCAAATCAACTACCCAGACTCCGTGGATTCATCCCCTCGCTCCCGCAATACCAACTCCTGGGATGATCCGCCCCCACCGCTCCCCCAACCACCAAAGCTCCGCATCATGTGCAGTTATGGCGGACACATAGTTCCCCGTCCCACCGACAAATCTCTCTGCTATATCGGAGGAGACACCCGCATCATCGTCATTGACCGCCACACCAGCCTCTCCGACCTCCACAACCGCCTTTCCAAAGCCCTACTTAACAACCAGCCTTTTACGCTGAAGTACCAGCTCCCGAACGAGGAGTTGGATTCGTTAATCTCTGTTACTACTGATGAAGATCTTGAGAACATGGTTGAAGAGTACGACCGCCTCTGCAATTCGAGTGCGTTGAAACCTGGCCGCCTTCGCCTGTTTTTGTTTCTCAAAAGTTCGAATATTGAGCAGCTTCTTGTTGAAACTTCGTCTACTAAATCAGATGACTGGTTTCTAAATGCGTTAAACGGGAAGGATATTAATATATCTGCATCTGCAAAGGATTGCGGGTTTCCAGAATCCTCTTCGGTCAATTCTCTACTTGACTTTGATGACGATTCTGTAGATAAGGAGGCCAACACAAGGAAATATGTGGAATCCCAAATGGAGTCATCAAAGAATGATGGAAATGGGATCGGGACTACTGTTAATCACGATGTGCATTCGGTCCCGGATTCTCCTATGCTGGAAGCCAATTCTTCCTTTGAGTCTGCTTCTAGCTCTCCATTGGTGGCGAACCTGCGGCCAATAAGGGTACGTGCGGAGGAGAATCAGAAGGCAGGAAGATTGGGAATCGAGGATCAGTTTCAGCAGAGCGTTGTGGTTGTGGGGGTTGGTGGAAATGTTAATTTGCCTCAGAAGCAGGAGGAAGGGAATTTCGTGCCAATGGATGTGGCAGCTGGAACGGTGGTATCAGGAGTTCCAGTGGTGGCAGGTGGCGGTGGGGAGTATGGAAATAGAACTTTCTCCGACGATGATAGATCAGATCATAGTGGGTATAGAAGAGCACAACAGCAGGCACAGGTGCAGTTACAACAGCAGCAGCAGCCTCAATTTCAACAGAAACAAGCAGGTTCTATCGATTTGCCTTCCCCAGATTCAGTTTCAAGGTACCTCAATTTTAAATATAAAGATCTTTAATCTTAAGAATACTGTGTATAGGGTTTTGTGTGTTAAGTTTGGATTTCTACATATTATTTGAGTAAATGTGATGAAAATGATCTGAATTGGGATTTTTTTGTTGTAATTGGCACAGTGAAGGAAGTCTAAACAATCCATTATCTAGGCAGAGACCAACTATTTATCAAGAACCAATGATGCAAATTCAGCCTGGTAACTATAGAATTGTTTCTGCTAATCAAGTTGATCCAAAGACTGGGGATCAAAACCCTAGCAGGGTTCAAATGCATCCACAAGTTCAGGAACCTGGTTATGTATTGTCAAGCCAGTTTGACCAAAATCATCCTCAATTACATCAAATGCAACATTTTGTTCATGCTGGTACTCAGTATATCCCTGCTGGAGCAATGCCAACTTCATCATATTACCCTGTGTATCCTTCCCAGCAACAGCAGCCCCATCATCCTGTTCCTGAGCAGCAGTACCCATTCTACTTTGTGCCTGGTCGACCAGCCCAAGGTTATCATGTGCCGATGCAGCAATTGAATTATAGTGAATCAATGTCAGCTGCCACTTCTACTCGTCCCCAAACTCCTCCTTCTGGATCTATGGCCCCTTCTTCGGCTCACAATCAGGCAAGAAATGCTCCTGGATCCGAACCTGAAATGGCTGCTGGTGTGTACAGAACAGCCACTCATCAGCAGTTAGTCCAGGATCCTTCCAGCCAGCAACAGGCACAGTATACTGGTTTCACTCAAATTCATTATCCCTCTCAATCGATGGCTCCCCCTTCAGCTGCCAATTCTAGTTATGCTTATGAATTTGCTGACCCTTCACGATCCCAAATATACTACACTCAGCCTCTGCCACCTCAGTTCGCTGCTCAGTACCAGTCCGTGGCATCCGCCCCGGCCGGGACGTTACCTGAAGTGTCTACACAGCAGTCCATGCCGCTTCCCTCGGACTACAAAGCATCAAGTTAGAACTGTGACGCCATGACGGGTGAGTTGGGCATGGATACACAATTTTGCAGTAATGGCTTTGACTTGCCTTTGAAATTTTTAATAGACAGTTTGTCCTGTTACTCTTATTTAATATGTGATGTGTAATCGTGATGGATAATTGTTAAAACTCTGGTCATTTCTCTTCTTTGCATGTTACATGGTTGGTCTACATATAGTTATTAAATAAATGTAAAATGATGTAAAGAGATTGAAATTATATGTGTTCTCTAGTTTTTATTATTTCATGTTTCTTTTTGGATATTTGGGAATGATCCACTTCTTTATTGATGTAATTGATATGATAGACGGAACCTACCTCCTCCCCCCCCGGGCCACCAAAAAAATTCAATTCTGCTTCTACGAAACTTCTTTTTTGCATTGCAATTGTGCAATTATGAGATATGGTCATGAATTTGATATATGAACCTTCAAGTTTAAGTGATCGTTGAGGTTCTCGTATTTATGTTCTGCTAAAAGTTACAACTTGCCTTGTGCCTTGTGTTTTATCCGTCCCAGTTGTTTCTCTATTTATGAAAGCCATGAGGCGAGGCCATTATCTTTTTATTAATGAACTGTTAAGATTGAATATATCTTTTATCAGCATACATTTGCTACTTTATCGATATATTTTGGTTAAAGAAAGATAAAATGGTCTCTCTTAGCGCAACTAGGTTCCTTCGCTCTGATTCTTCAAGCAGTGTTGACGATTATGTTTAAATTGCAACCAAAGTAATCGCGTGCTTTACATTTGTCCGAATTGGTACTTCATTCATGGTTTAATTTGACTTGCAAGTGTTTGTTTATTCCATAAATCATTGATCAAGCACAAAATTAGACTCCTATGTGCATGAACTATGATTTACAGTGATAGCAATCGCGTCTCCTTTTTCGTTTCCTTTTCTGAAGAATTCTAGTAATGAGCAGCAGAATCATCAATTCCTGCAGAAAATTAACTGCACCCTCTTATTTGATTTTCCATAATCTGAATTGAACTTCTACATATAGGCATATTTAAACAATAAGATTGTGGGATCGGCTGGGTTTTAGTAGAATTACGTGAATTTTTTAATCCTGTGTTCATATTTATCTTAGTTTGAAGGAGCAAAAAGAGTAACACTGCCACTATTTGAAAGTCGTTCTTTTGAAAAATAGAGTGACGCTGCCCCTATTTGACAATCATACTTTTGAAGAATAGAGTTTTAAATAGTGAATTTTAGGAGAATGTGTAGTTAAGAATTAGGGAAAATTTTCGGGTTTACTTGCTGTATATTATATTGCATGAATGTGTGGTTGAAAATGAATATGTAGAAAAAAAAAGTTTGAAAATATGGTTGTCAAACAGGGGTTGAATTGCAAAAACACTAATTCCAGTGAATTGATTAGATCGAAGTTGCATGCTCTATCATTTTGGGTGCCTGAAAATTTTGCCTTTTGCAATTAGACCATTGGAGTCCTTGCGTGTGCGAAGGGCATATTTAACAGTCGGGCCGGAAATTTGACGAGGCTTTTCGTTTCGCAAAGGTCCATTCTTTCCAAATGGGAATTTTTACCCGTTTCTGCCCAGGTGTTGCACGAATTTTTTAAAGTAAATTTTTTTTTAAATAATAATAATAATAATATTAATTATTTATTATTTATTTTGGAGAATATGTGCTTCAAAAGTTGGTGTTAAAAATAATTTTGGGGAAAAATGATTTTAGAAAAATCTGTGTCAAGCTACACCTCTCTTCCAAGTCAACTTCATGAATTGTTTGTCTCTGTCTGTCTGTAGTAGGTGTTTATTCATGAATTCTTAATTATTTTTTGTTTTGTTGGGGGTTGGGGGCGAGACTGTTTCAAAATAGAATAATATATTTATCATCACGATGATAAATTATCGATATTGTGACAATTTAAGTGAAATAATGAAATTTGACAATTCAATATATATGAGAGAGAAGGAAGAAAGAGAGAGAAAAATATGAAAGATAATAAATTGTCATATCATCGATAATTTATTATTATAATAATAAATATCATTATTCGTTAGAGTCATTTTTAATAATATCTACTTTTTGGGCCTACGCATTTGTTTTTATTCCTGCCCTTAGAATTATCAAACTTTAATTGACGTTGATGAATGATAAATTTTCCATTATATAATGCCAAAGGACAAGGAATAATATATTTTTAAAAAAATCTTAATTCTTATTCTATGCTAAATTAGATTTGATTATAAATAACGGAAGTGTTTCAACTTTCAATGTTCAACGAAAACAAGTGGAATAAAAATGCTCGCTGAATCTTATAAAAATCTAGTATTGTCCCTTCTTTATTCCTTGCTCGATTTTCATTATTTAAAATTTATTTTCACAATAATTTGCACCTAAATTTAAATTTTTTCTTAAAAATTCATTTTTTTTTAAAAACAAAATCTACTATTAAAAATAAACGAGCTCATACATGGGTTTGTATCCTTATTAATTACTATAGATTCCACAAAGACGAAGACTTAAAGGGCGATCGATATTGACAATATGGTGGCAGAGCAATTGATTGGGTAGAGGATTGTTAGCTCACTTGACAACTTAATTTTATATAATTAGAGCTTGTTTGGATGCATAAATTAAATTTACTCTTAAGTTATTTATTTTACTGTAAATTTCAAAATTATTTTTTATTCATAATTTACTTTTTGGTAAAGAAGTAAGAGTGCATTTGATTACCAATATTTTCCATGAAAAATGTATTTTTTTTTTCATTCAAATCCCTACTTTTATGTTGTTTGAGTGATATTTTTTCATGAAAAACATTTTCTTACTTTTGGTCACGTTGTCATATTTTTTTCAAAATCAAGAAAAATATTTTTTTTAGGAGAAGTAGGATTTTATTTTCAATGGAATTCACTCTCTTTCTCTCTATTATCTATCCACTCTCTCTCATTTACTCAACAATAAAAATTGGACAAATATAATATTTTCTAAATTGAAAACTAAATCAGTCATACATATTTAATTATTCTTTCCATGCAAATTTCATACCGCAATCAAACGCACTCTAATTATATATATACATTTTAGAAAACTAACTTTTAAACACGAAGGAAAATATAAGAGCTCGTTTGGATTTCATTAAAATCTTTTTATAAGTTAAAATTTAAATTAAATATTAATTTTACATAAGTTATTATTCATTGGTTTTGCTAAAATTAAATTTTTAGTTGATTCTGATAATAGCTGAGTCATTGTGTGATTAAAGAGTTGATAAATATTGTAAATATCATGAAATATATGCTTAAAAATGAATTTGAGGAAAAATAAATTTTTGTAAATGAAGGCCAAATATGGGCTTCGTAAATCCTATTGCACATCTTCCCTTGTTTGATGTACTTTGAAAATTGATAAATATTTGAACTTAAAGTCAATAATTAAACGTACCTTTTATGGGACATACAATTTTTTAACCACACGATTTGATCATTTTTTTGTCGAAATTTAGTGAAAATTTAATTTTAATCTAATTGAAATGTGACCCAAACAAGAACTAACTTTCTGTTCCGCTGCAAAGGAGGCGGCGTTCATTTCCAGTCAATTTATCTGATACCAAACACGCATAAACGGCAGCGTGTGGACGAAATAAAATCAAGGTCAACTAGAAGAAACTGAACCAGGAAGAGTGAGCATGATGGACCCTTGTTTGCGAGCCGTGGTAGAAGGCATACACTCCAGTCCCACCCAAGCCGTTGTCTATCTCTCCGGCGGAGCCTCTCAGGTACCTTCACATACAGATATGTTCATGAATATTTTAAATGTTTGGAGTATGGGGGAAGAAGTGGACTTTAGAACTATTTCAAATTCCATTGGAGTCCAATGGAGTATTGGACAGGGCTCTCAGATTTTATTTTGTAATACTGTATAATATTACTACTAACTTGTGATTACACATCAATTTTCTGATGAAATATCTAATTGAAGTGACTGGGGAAAATGGGCAGGCACTTGGGTGGTTAATGTCTGTACCAGGAGCCTCAAACACAGTTTTGGAAGCTGTGGTGCCTTATTCTAGAATGTCCTTGATCCAATTGCTAGGCAAGGTCAGTTTTTTCCCTCCTTTTCATTCTCGTTCGTTNATTCCATTGGAGTCCAATAGAGTATTGGACAGGGCTCTCAGATTTTATTTTGTAACACTGTATAGTATTACTACTAACTTGTGATTACACATCAATTTTCTGATGAAATATCTAATTGAAGTGACTGGGGAAAATGGGCAGGCACTTGGGTGGTTAATGTCTGTACCAGGAGCCTCAAACACAGTTTTGGAAGCTGTGGTGCCTTATTCTAGAATGTCCTTGATCCAATTGCTAGGCAAGGTCAGTTTTTTCCCTCCTTTTCATTCTTGTTCGTTTGAAGTTGTTTCGTGTTTACGTGAAAAACAATTATTGTGCACTACTTTAAAGTGTGAATAGATTCTATTTCATTTTATTGTTGTGTTTTTCAAAGGTTCCAGCTAAATTCGCTAGCAAGCAAACTGCGGAGGACATGGCATTGTTGGCTTATAATAGAGCTCTAAAGCTTTCCCAACCAGGTTCTTTTCCAAACGAATAATAATTTGAACTTCTTATCTTTGTTTTCAATCTTGTGTCTGTTACAAATTGTCTACAATTTATTTTGATTATTTTTTTAATATGAGTTTTGGATTTTAAAGATGGTTTATTTCATCTTTCTTTCTCCTTTTACTTGTATTGTTGTTTGGAAATGCGGTGTTTGGCGTTAAATATTTCCAACACGTTATTATGCCTTAACTTTGTTAAGACATGCTTGAAACAAAATAATAAATTGATAGACTTGTTGTAACCAAGTCAAATTCTAGGAATTAGAGATCATCCTAGTCCTATTTATAACCATTCGATAAAGATTTATGATTTTTAGGATTCTAATTCTACAACTGCAATCCAAGATGTCCTTCTCATGCTCTGAACTGGACTAATTTTCTCCTCTAAAATCGATAAGATTGCATTTTGCAGTGTGCTAGTTGGATCTTTGAAATCAATTAGAAACAATTCCAGTCAAATTTAGATTTATTCTCAAAGAGTTCTAGTTTCAAAACTCTACTGTGCTGCCAAGGACAGAATGAAATTTTTATTCAATCTGTATTCTGTACTGAAACTTGATTAGCCAACAAACTTTCTAATGGTCTGATGCCGATTTTAAATCGGTGGCCATGTTGAAACCCCATAACTCCCATTTTGAAAAGAAAAAAAACCCCTTCCAGTTATTTTAGTTATCTGTTGTGTTATCACTTCTTAATGCATATATGTGTGAGTGATGCCAATTCACGTTTCCAGAATGCACATTTTTCTTCCATTTTTTAATAAATATCCTGGGTATCTAGAAGTTAACTCTTCCATTTTCTTGGTTGATATGGATGGAGGGAGGAAGGGGGAAGTGCTAGAAGATTGCAAAATGCAAATAAGTATTTATCTCGGGACAAAGGGTCTGGTGCAGTTAACATTAACTCAAGTAATACTTGTTTGATTGATACTTTGGGAATGCACAAGATCTAGAGAACAATTTATAGTGTTCACGGTCACTTTGAAAGATTCTGCTTCCAAATTCTATCACATTGTGGTAAATTAGTTCCAAAATTCTGAGATATCAGGCTCTTGCAGTCAACAATAAACTAATCTGCATGTGCTGTTCTTTTGTCAAATACAGCCTGGTTTCAACCCATGTTATAATTCATATTTTCCCAAACTTTTTGATTTCTGCCTGGATCCGTGGTTTGTGATGGTTTCGGGTTTGTCTATGCTACCCTTAAATTTTAAATGAATTCCGGGTTTGCTCTAAATGAATTAAATCCAAAATACTTGTATTGAACTGCTATGTGTGATTTGATACTATGGCTTGTAAGTTGTAACTAGTGAGTATTGTTCTAAAGTAGTACTTCTTTGTACCAATAGAGTTCTTGCCCATGTGATGATTCCGATATCATTTACATGATACTTAGAGGCTCCAGTTGCACCAACACAACATTACATTTTGAGGGAACAAGAAAATTTTACACATCTCATATACAACAAAGTTCATAAATGTTTTCTAAAATTTTAAGATTTTGAATTGCTTATTGCTATTTGATGATGTTCTTAAAAGTTATGTAATTTAATTTTGATTTATTTCTCTCTTTTGGGTGGGAGAATTAATACTGGGGGTCAGCAATGTATTAACTTTGCTATTGCTTGATCTATTCATTCATTATTATATCACGAGTTTGCAATGTATTAATACTTAGTTTTCAATTCAATTGTTCCTCACAGGTTACCAAGCTCTTGGCATTGGTTTCTCAGGTTCTCTAGCTAGCACGCGTCCCAAGCTCGGGGATCACAGGTACTGTTTTGCGCTATAATAATTTCAAGTTATTATATCACGATTTTGCAGTGATTCTGCTTGTTTGTGTAGCAAAAGAGTACATGTGCCGTTATAGTTTCAGATTGAGGGATGGAGTTTGGTCCATTTTCTGCCAGATGTAATTATTGGCAGCATATCACCAATATACGTGTTCTTATTCTTATGTTCAACAAATAGATAATATGTCCTATTCCTATATCTAAAGATTTTTATGTAAACATAGTTTTTCTTGATTTTCATGATTATGAGTAGCTTCAAGCCCCAGAAGAAAGGAAGATGGCTATCAGTTAAAAATATAATCTCCACTGGACCCTTAAAGGGTTTGGACTTATGATCCTGTTTCCTCTCCCCATTGTCTCACGTAATTTTTGTTTTCTTATATTAACATGGGACAGATATCAAGGAGAGTATGTTGTTTATGTTCAATAGGTTCCATGTCTGAAAGGTGGAAGAAAGATAAAATGAAGTATGTGCGTAGAGTTAGCATATCGATAGTAGGTTATGGCTTTAAAGAGGCCAAGGCAATTTTCTGCCACTTGATTTTAGGTTATTGTGTAATTTGCAGCGGGCAATATTCTTTCATTCATGGGTTCTATCGGTACTATGCACATGGCACTTGAAAAGCATCTCGACAATTCTGTTGTATGTTAAAAGTGAATGTGTAGGTGTAAAATAAGAAAAGCATCAATTTCAAATGAGTTAGATAGTAATAATCTTTGACATACTCAACACGCTTCATGCTCTAAATCGGTAAATCGGCTTTTATCTACTTCTTTGTTTCGAATGAATTGATTTCAGGAATTTTTTTTTCCATACTAATGGGCTTTATTCATGCATCACATTCAGGTTTCATGTGTCAGCTAGGACATCTGACCGGCTCTGGGTATCTAGTGTTACATTGTCAAAGGTATTTGTGTAGCATTCTTTCTATTTCCTTAGCACATGGCTTGGGTTATTGCGAAATACTGAGATTTCTCTACATAATTGCAATAATTCAGGGCTTGCGAACCCGTGAACAAGAAGACACAGTTTCTAGTCAGTTCTTATTGAAGGTTTGCTAAAAACTATGTACCTCATGTGTCTAGTTGTTGTAAAATATCACCATGTTGCTCTGATAAATTAGAAGTTACTAAAATTATGATACGATAGAAATGAGATGTGGATAAGTGGGTAGTAGTTGTGAATCTTCTGAAGTTTGTGGTTAAAATTAAAGTTTGACATTGAAAAGTAAATTAGAAGTTATTTTTTAGGTTTCCCAAACATAGGCAAGATTTGTTAGTCTGGTTATTGGACAGGAGTGAATTGTGGATTCTGTAAATTTTTATTTAGAATGAGCACGTTTGCTATAAGTCCTATTTTCTATATTTCATTTAGTTTTTATAAGTAATCCCTTGAAATTCAAGGACGTGGGAGCAATAGTTTGAGTTTTGAGGAGTTTTGATGAGACGAAGGACTTCCATCATCAAGGTGTCAGTGTGACGATTAATTTGAATTGTTATTGACTTGAGGTAACATTGATACAATTCTATCAAAGCCTTCGTTTGGCAAAATTTATAAATTATTTATAGATGGTCAAACTTCATTTGCAACCATACATTCAAATATACCCACAAGTACTATTCACTAATCCAACACTCATTTCTATTTATTTATAAATAAACCGCTTATAAATTCTTATCAAACAGAGGCAAAGTCGTAGAAAATATGTTTTTCTTTTGTGCCTACGCTTGTACTCTCGTTGCAAAAATTTTTGTAGAATATTTCCGGTAAATCTGGATAGTAGTTTGTTCCTGCACTTGCTATCGTGAATTGTCGATGAGACAAGTGTATGGCATAAGATCTTTGCTTATCTGCTTACCATTTCGTTTTTCGAATGTGAACATCCTTGATTTTTCAAAATATCTTCGAAAGTAAAGTTTAGTAATTTGTACCTTTTTGGAATATGCATTGTCTTGGTAAAATGTAGCATTACCTTGATATTTTTATAGGCAATAGCATATGCTTGCAAGGTTCCAGCGACTTTTGTTTCGGAGTTAACAGATCACGAAGCTCCTGATGACTTTGAAATGCAATTTGAGGAAGACCAAGAGTTAGAGCAACTTATAGATGGTCAAATTTGCTTCAAGGTTTATCCCTTTTCAAGTGGTATGGTTTATCCATAAACAAGGTTGCTACTTTTAAATGACACGTATGTTCTATTAATTGTTAATTGTGGAGGGAATGTTGTGCAGATATGTTAGAGGCGGAAAGGAAGGTCATCCTATCGGGTTCGTTTAATCCCTTGCATGATGGTCACTTAAAGCTCTTGGAAGTCGCTGTAAGGTACATGCATCTGTTCCTAAAAGCTTTAAATTTGATGACCGGAATCGTGATTGAGCATCACTATGTTCCCTTGCGTAATGTGATGTGGATTAATTTTCTGCATTTGTTCAAAATGTTTATGCTTTTTCTTCCTTACCACATACTTGTGTTCTTGACAGAGGCTTGACTAAACCTTATTATCTGCAAAACAAACATTTACGTGAATATTTTCTGATATACTACAATGCCTCTCTCGTATCTGTCATGACCATCTCTAATAGCTTTCTCCTAACATATCGCCTATAGATTCTGTGTTTTGCGTTCTAAAATAGGGAATCTTTCATTCTGTATTCCATATCCATTTTTGGTTTATGTCTTTTATGAAGTTATGCTATGTATTGCACGTGAAAGTATTGAACTGTCTAGGTGACGAGTATTTTATGTTTGACGAAACTTTTATGATGGGAATCTAGAAATTTGAAGGAACATTTTAGAATCTAATGGTAAGTTGAATTAAAACAGAATACATATTATGATATCTTTAGTTAAAATAGCAATATGATGATGGTGAATTCAGAATATAGAATCATCTTTACCTAGCGAGTTATTGTTGATATTTAGATTCGGATATGAATAATGAAGGAGGACTTGAAAGTAGATGCAGTATGCTGAACGTTGAAGTACAAAATACATATAAAACAACATAGTAGAAAACAAATGTTAAGAATGGATGTGTGGTCGTATTCCATATTGGGATGGATTAATTAAGAAATGTGCATGTACACCACCAAGTGAGGGTTTCACTAAAGAGGATAAATTAAGCGGAGGACAACTTGGTTAGTGAATATTGTGCATAGACCTAAAACTTCTATTCTCAAATATGATGTGATCCCAACATAACATCCTCAAACTAACACGCATGATATAGATTAAGAAATTTTGATTTCATCTGATCTTTTCGATGTAACTCGGATCAAATGGAGTAACAAGAAAGATTCACGTAGCCGATCCCAAATTTATTGGGAAGAAGATTAAGTTCTTATTGTTGTCTTTTGCTAATGATCCAATTTATTTATAATTAAAAGCAAAATCCTTATAGTTGTTTAATCTGGACAATTTCTACATGAATAAAATTGCCTTGAGTGCCAAACATGTCATAAATATTTTAATTTTCTTGATAATTCCTGGATGTGTAGACTCTTAGAGTTCTTTATGTTTATTAGCTCTTGGTGATAAATATTAAAAGTCTATTTATTACCCCCCACCCCCCAATCTTAAAATAGTTCATGTTCTAAGGATTCTGTCCATACCTTTCATTTAGTCACCCCTGTTATAGTTTTGTCAACTCCATCTTTATCATTAGCTTGTGACATTCTGCTGGAAGCTCATTTTCTCTTGGTCTTTATAGTCTGTAAGAATATGATTATTTCATATCCAAGTCATTAATGTTTTTCCGTTTATAATCTACTCAAGAGTTAGTATCAGTACTTTCTCTATGTGCATTTTTATTCAATTTATATAATTCAATTGCTTTCCCAGTGTATAAAGTGTGATTTCAGTAAAAGTATTCCAATTTTAAATGGAAAAGAGAATTTTTTTTTGTAGCATACGTGTTATTGCTTTAATCATAAAGCTTTTGTTCTAAACTCATAAACATTCTACTTGTGCTGTTGAGATGCGTCTGCGATCGCTGAAGTTATTCATTTGTCCGATGCAGCATTCTTGGTGATGGATACCCTTGCTTTGAATTGTCAGCGGTGAATGCAGATAAACCTCCGTTAACGGCGTCGCAAATTAAAGAACGCGTTATGCAATTTGAAAAAGTTGGTGAGACTAGATTTGTATCCTTAACAACTTGCAAAGTATATGATATTTTGAATATAACTTTGTTGCTTCCCTACATGGTTTTCCTCATGGTTGAAACAAAACTCTGGACTAGTTTGTATTCGATCTAATAATCCTTGTCCATTACCCTTTGAATGGCTCTATTATAAACCAATGATAATCCTAATTCATTTTTTTTTCTTGATGTATCGATGTTGGAAATCGTCTTTATAAATCTTGAGGCTCGCTTCTCATAGCGGTAGAATGTCTCTGATTTGATTCTCTATGCATCAAGTTGCTTATATCTCTTCTATTACCTGAATCAGATTTTTTAATGTTGGAATATTGGAGCTCTATCTGCATTAATTTGCTCTCCATGCTGTTGAATTATTTATTTATTTATTTATTTCTGTATGTTTGGCTGGGTGCTTCCTATGGGTCATCTTCCTTTCGTCCGTGATTTGAGTATCTGTTTTGCTATTTTTATTATTGATTTTTTTCCTTGAATAAGAAGAAAGGTGGTCATTCTTATATAGGAATTTCAGTATTATGCCTTGTTCTGGGTGCAGCTGAGCTTTTGATGGTTTCAATCGTAAACTTTACGGAGAAAGTTGTGATTTCCTAGCAGCATGGTCCTTTTACAAATTTATTATAAATTTAACGAGCATCATGATTCACCTTGTTTTTCACATGTTAACATAGGTGAATTTTTATATGATAACTAGTTACCTACAATGTGAAAAACTGATTGATTTTTCATGTTGTAGGTCCATTTGGTAGAAGGGCTTTGTGTCCCATTAATTATAATCGCAAGATAGTGAGATAATTGGTTTGTGTCAAATGATAAGTCATATAAAATTCTCTGCACATGGGATCCTGCCCCAATTTCTCTCTTTCCTTCCTGTTATTTTCGTTCAAATTTTTCAACGCTGGGAGGGTGGTGCCTTGGTGGTGGTTATGCCTTTATACATTTTTTGTTTTTGTTGATTCATGATTTTGATGGTTTTTCGAGCTTTTGAATTTGATTCTATTTGGCAGAAAAATATGGAGCCCCATTGTCTTTACTCTCAAACCTTCTTCAGTGTGCGAATGAGTGAGATTTTAATGATTACAGTGTTTCGAGCGCAGGGAAGACGGTCATAATTTCCAACCAACCATACTTCTACAAGAAAGCTGAACTTTTCCCTGGTAGTGCTTTTGTAATTGGTGCAGACACTGCAGCAAGGCTTATAAATGTAAGGA
>CAIGRK010204937.1:0-17877 GCA_903798315.1 Fraxinus greggii
TTTAGATAAATTTAAATATTTAAAGATGATGATGATGATAATAATAATAATAATAATAATAATAATAATAATAATAATATCCAATAGAAGTTGTTTATTTAACTTTATCACAAAATTTGAGAGGTTCTCTCTCTTTGGGATTCAAATATTTGCACTTTAATCCTTAAAATATTAGCAAATAATCAATTAAAGTCCCTTAACTTTCATATCTAGGTGATAAGGTCCTAAATTCGAAAATAACGGCTAATTTCGAGGTACGAGATGTCACAATCTACCCTCCTTAATATAAATTTCGTCCTCCAAATTTTAACTTGAAATTCATCAAAGAGTTGTGGACACTTCGCGCATCTTGCTTTCATACTACCAAGTTGCCTCCTCAACCGATTGATTACAACATTATACATTCACTAAGGGAATTACCTTGTTCTTGAATGCTTGAAATGTTTTATTAATGATCTTTATTGGCACTTTCTTGAAGCTCACAACCCACTATAACTCAATGGACTAATGATTGATCATATGGCTCGAATCATGGAATTCTTTTTAAGCATTGACACATGAAAGAAGCCGTGCACTACTTGAAGTTCTGGGGTAAAGCCAACAGATATATGACATTACCAACACGTTAGAAGATTTCAAACGGGCCAATAAATCTTGGTTGCGACTTACCCTTCTTGCCAAAATGTAACACTCCTGTCATCAGTGCAACCTTGAGGAATACCTTGTCACTTACTACAAACTCTAAATCTTTTCTTCTTCTATCTACATTACTCATTTATCTATCCGGAGTCATTTGCATACTGGCTTGAATTTTCTCAATTGCCTGCATTGTCTGTTCAATGATTTGTGGACCCAAAATTTTTTGCTCACCAACCTCACCCTAATGAACTAGCAATCTATACTTTTTTCCTTTACAATGCCTCATATGGTGCCATGCTAATAGAGATGTGATAGCTGTTGTTGTATGCGAACACAATTAAGGGTAAATGTTTCTCTCAATGTCCCCTAAACTCTAAGATGTAGGTTCGAAGCATATCCTCCAATGTTTGAATTGTTTGTTTAGACTACCCATTTGTCTAGGGGTGAAAAGCCATACTAAATTTTAGCTTAGTCCCCATAGCTCAGTGTAAACACTTCCAGAAGTTTGATGTGAACCTTGAGTCTCTATATGATACGACTGAAACTAGGACACCATGCAGCATAACTACCTCCTTAGCATATAATTGTGCAAATTAGTCCATGGAAAATGTCATCCAAATGGCAATAAATGAGCTGACTTGGTTAATCGGTAAACAATCACCCAAATAGCCTCATGTCCTATTACTGACTTGGAGAGACCAACAACAAAGTCCATCATCACATGTCCTCATTTATATTTTGGAACCTTCAACAATTGTAGCAACCTTGATGGTTGCTGATGTTCAGCTTTTATCTGTTGACATATCAAACACTTCTCCACATATTTAGCTATACCTTCCTTCATATTTTTCCACCAAAACACAGTTATTATGTCACAATACATCTTTGTACAAAATAAGGAGCAAAGTAGGCTTCCTTCAAGATCTTAGTTTTTAATTCTTTGAAATCTGGTACATACAGGTGCCCTTGATAGTATAGTGCTTTATCCTTGGATATGGTGGAATCTCCTTGCTTTTCTGTGTCAATCTCAACTTTGATAAGCTCTAAGGATTGATCACCTTTTTGAAACTGTTAATTCGATCATGGAGAGTCAATCGTATCGAAAGTGTTGTACTTAAGCAATAGAATCAGTACGAATAGCTACCACGTCGAGGCTTAATCTCTCATATTCTCTCCATAATGGCCTTTGTTCTATCAACATTGCCACTTGTCATGTTGTCTTTCTACTCAAAGTGTCAACTGCTACATTCATCTTGACTAGATGGTAATCGATTTCATAATCATAATCCCTTATCAGTGCAAGCCATCTCATCTACCTCATGTTCAACTCTTTATGAGTGAAAATGTCCTTGAGGCTTTTATGATCTATATAGATGTCACACGTTCCTCCGTAAAGATAGTGCCTCCATATCTTCAGAGCACGAACTATCGCAACCATGTTAAGTCATGAGTAGGATAATTCTGCTCATAAGGCTTCAATTCCCTTGATCCATAAGCAACTACCATATTCAATACTCTGCTTAGATGCATTATTGTAGATCACAAAATATTTTCTGCAATACATCTAGGTATGGTTAAAACTGGTGCATTGATTAACCTCTTCTTCAATTCTTCAAAACTGGGTTCGCATTTCTCTATCCATTCAAAATGTACATCCTTGCCAGTCAACTATGTTAATGTCCCGAATATTTTGGAGAATCCCTCAATAAACCTCATGCTACTCTGCTAACCCCAAAAAGTTGCGAATCTCTCCTACATTGGTTAATCTAGACCAGTTTAGTATCGCCTCTACGTTACTGGGGTGTATCTCTATTCTCTGTGTTGTGACCACATGTCCAATAAATATCATCATTTCGAACCAAAATTTGTACTTCTTGAATTTTACAAAAGGTTTTTTCCTTTCTCAGGATCTCTAACACAATTCTCAAATGTTTTTCGTGTTCTTCTTCACTTTGACAATAGACCTTGATGTCATCAATGAATACGAAGACAAATTGATTCAAGTATTCATGGAAAACTGGGTTCATCAAGTCCATGAAAACACAAGGAGCATTTATAATGCCAAATGAAATAACTAAAAACTTGTAGTAACCATATCGAGTTCTAAAGGCAGTCTTTGAGACATGACTAGGTTTGATCCTCAACTAGTGATATCCTAACCTCAAGTCGATCTACAAAAATAATTTGGCCCCTCGTAGTTGGTCAAACAAGTCTTCGATTCTAGCCAGGGGATACTTATTCTTAATAGTGGTTCTATTTTGTTTTCGATAGTCAATACACATCCTCATTAACCCATTATTCTTCTTGATGAACAACAATGGTGTTCCCTTGGTGATATGCTAGGTCGGATGAATCTTTTTCCCAACAAATCTTCTTTTTGGGCCTTTAGTATCTGTAATTCCTTCTATGCCATCCTTTAACATCACTTCTTTTAGTTCTTCATCTTCCTTGGCTATTGCTGACTTCAAAAGTTTTCTAGCATTCAATGCCGAAATGATACGGAATAGGGATTTTGTCTATGTTACTAAAAGACAAAGTTAAATATCTTTAAGCTACTTAAAAACCATTTCCCTTTCAAAACATAGAATAGTTGCATAATTCTTAAAAATTTATTCCATTCCCAAAAGTACGTCAAGTTCTTGCATGTTCAAGACATATAAATTCGTCTCTAAGGATTTACAATCAATTTCTACCTTAGATGTCCTCACTATATGATCTGCACCAAACACTTCTCCTGAGGGCAAAGCAATTTCTAATGGAGTACTTGCATTGCTTACAAACTTAGTAGATATAAAAGAATATGCAGAGCCAAAATCAATTAAAGCATAAAGTAAGAAAATGAGATATAATGATATTACACGCTAAGATGTTGCGTTCCTGGTCCTCTTTTTACTTTGTGAGTTCATACACCATAGCTTGGCCTTTAGAGAAATTCCTAGGCTTTTGTTACTGATGCTGATGCTTCTGCTTCTGCCCCTTAGGGCATATTTTTGCCATATAGCCTACTTCACCACAGTTGAAGCATACGCCGATTCCCATGAGGCAAACTCCAGCATGATGCTTTTGGCACTTACTGTAAACTGGATACGGTTGACAATTGTTTGCACATGGGTCTCTTTTATTCTTCTTTGTGAAGTTCTGCTTCCCTTTTCCCTTATAATCTTTCCACTTACGATTTTTTATTTGTCCATGTTGTTTGTTCTCCTACTAGTGTGATGTTTGAAATCCACCAAATAAACCCTTATTAACAATTCATGGTAGGTTTCCAGTTGAAGTACTACCAACGCCTACCTTAGATCATGTCTCAACCCCTCGTCTCATCTTTTTCTACTCAGTATTCACACAGTTAGGGGCATAATGGGATAACTCAAATTTTCGCTCATACCCAGTAAACGACATCAAGACCTGATCTAAATTGAGAAACTCTCTCTCATTCTGATTGCAAATACTCATAGGGTAGTACTTTCTCAGGAACCGTTCCTTGAATTCGTTCCATGTACAAATGTGTCCGAAGGCCTTCAACATTGAGGCTAAGTCCCGCCAATGCATTGTACCTTTCTTAAGCATAAATGTTGTGTAATTTACCTTCTTAGCGTCCGAGCAATCAATAAGGTCAAAAATTCTTTCTATTCTGAACAGTCAATCCTCGCTTCCAATGGATCTATACCACCCTCGAAGGTTGGGGTGTTGTTTCCTGAAAAGTTCCACGACAACAGAAGTAGTGTTCCTGGTGTTCTCTACACCGTTAGTACGTGAGGTTGAGGGGCTGTTCTAATAATGGTGGGATCGGTTGACATGGTGGTTTTTGTTACAACGTTGTCACTTGGATGAACGTGCACATTAGGGCGAGAAATTACTAATAAAATTGTAGGTCAACTTCATTAGGTTAAGGTTACTGGGTCTGTTGAGATTGTTCGCCATTATTTGTTCTCTTATCTCGGGGTACCATAGCTTTAATAAACAATATTTTAATAAGTAAAGATTGAGAAGAGAAAATAGAGTATTTTATTCATAGAATCGTAGAAATTTCATTAAGGTACGTAAAGCATACCACACCGTTCAAGTAAAATGTTCCCTACTGGATAAAAGGATTGCAAGGTATATCAAGCTTCCAAGCAAGTATAGGAAATCATATACTAAAGCAATAATCTAAACATAATGATCTTTTGAAAACCCGCTAATTCACATGATCGTGGTTAAGTAATAAAATGATGAATAGAGTGTCGAATCCATGATGACTATGTGTTCGATCGAGTTAAAATTAACTGCAACTTTAATCGAATAATAGACAAATTTTGTGATGTTTCTATACTAATCCCTACATTGTCAATTAAACAAGTGAAAGTAAGTAAATGCGTTTTTCAAATATGTGAGAAACATTGCTAAGATATCGAATCCCTCTTATTATTCGATTTTTAGTGTACCAAGTAAAGTGCAATTTGAAATCATTCATGTTGGTCAATATTTCTAAATTAATTGAATGCATCTCTGGATAGCGATTAAATCTATTCTTCTCATGTGGCCCTTCATCTCTCAATGAAAGATACAAGCATGATAAATGTATTAACAAGTGTTAAAACACATTGAAATCATACAAAGCACAGATATATATCTTTGTCCTCTATCAAACCTTACACTTTTTACTATATTTTGCGCAAACCCTATTGTCTCTCTTAATGACAATAAAATCTACTAACAAATCAATTGGTGATCAAACAATTGAAAAGAACGATAAAAACGATAATAAACATCCTCAAATCAAACGAAATTAAAGTCAAAAAATTAATGAAAAATAAAAATATCAAAACAATGGTTCATCTAATCTGACCAATATATAAAATTAGCCTAACATATCGACAATACGCGAAATCATATTTTAGTGATAGATATAACCCGAATTTTTGATAAATGAGAAGATGAAGATGAATCTTAAAAGCNAAACATCCTCAAATCAAACGAAATTAAAGTCAAAAAATTAATGAAAAATAAAAATATCAAAACAATGGTTCATCTAATCTGACCAATATATAAAATTAGCCTAACATATCGAAAATACAAGAAATCATATTTGAGTAGAAAGACATAAACCGGATTTTTATAAATTGAGAAGATGAAGATTAGATGAATCTTGAATCTCTTCAATGGTTTATTGATGACTCTCGATTTGCGCCTTCTCTTCTTTGACCAAAAAATATTTGTGAATCTTCATTTGATTGAATTCTTGCAAATCTCCTTCAATTCTCTCACAAAAAGTATGAATTTTTCTCTTTTGATGATAATAATTGATGAGTATTGGAGCATAAAATGTATATAAGAATTCTCTAATATGTATTCTGCTCTTAGGTATTTGTAGGAGTAGAACATGTTTTGAAAATAACATCCAAATTGATTTTCAAAAGAGTCCTAATCGAATAAGAAAAGTTGCCTTAGCGAGCTAATTTTTTTTCTTTGCACAATAGTCAGTATTTTAGCCATAAATTTCTCTTCATCTATCCGATTGAGGCGATTCAAAGTGCATTAGAAATATAACTCAAAGGGCTATAACTTATCTTCAAACATAATATTTCCAATTCGGACATTTACTATGCCAATATTGGGTCTCAATCTTCGGCTAAAAATGGAATATAACTTGTGCAATTAGAAATTGATTTTGATAATATTTTGATCATATTTCATTCCTTTTTAAATTATAATTCCATCCCACTATCTTCTAGTAATCATCAAAGTATCATCTTGTGATCCGAATCAACTTTTGAATATTTACAATTTAGTCATCAAACTTTGGAATTTGCCCTTTTTCCTTGATTTTTTCTTTTGTTTCTTCCAATTTCTCATTCAACCATTGAGTTTTACCTATATAACATAAAATGCAACAATTTAAGATATATTTTGTTAAAAGAATTACCAAATATCGATACTTTAGGCACCAAATAAATGTATAAAATACACTTATCAAATACTCACAAACTTAAACATTTTTTTATCCTAAAACAAAACTATAACCTAAATAAAAACAAACACGTAAGAATGTAAAAATATTTGGTTAGACAATCTGGTTTTTTACCTCAGTATTTGAAATTACAGTACTAAATCTAAATTTGTTTCAAAGTCACAATACCAAACCAATATCCACTCTTCCAATGCAAAACTAACGCGTCTGTAAAGAACAAAGTAGACAATTATGAATTTACAAGTTGCTTTAATTTCCTACCCTCTGTGGTCAAAAATATCTTTTCATATCTCGTATGATTCACACACCACCAAACTTATTTTTTTGACTTTTTTTCCAGTGTGTAATCTAAAGTTGAATTTTTCATTACTATCCTCACCCTCTGAAGTTCAGTGGACTCTACTAATTGCAAGTCAACACATCGATAAATAAGGATTCTCCAATTCTTCGATTGCTTTGACCTCTAGCACTAGACTAGACTAATAATTCATCATCAAAAGTCAAGTCTTCTCAAGTAAGTGTGTGTGGCTTAACTAGAGCATTTGATACATCTTTTCATGTAAGACAAGAGTACTACCTCCATGTCAATAAAACTTACTGGGATATTGCTGAAACCTTTGAGTGAGCAGGTGTTAGAAATAATCTGTAGCTATGATGAACAAAGATGGCGAAATGGGATCACCCTGACTGAGCCTTTGTGAAGAGGGTAAAAAACACATGGGTTGTTATTTAGGAGTACAGAAAAATGACACTCCGAGATACACTGCCCGATCATGTCGATCCAGATCAGATCAAATCTAAATCCCTCCAACACAGAATGAATGAAGCCCCAATCCATATGATCATATGTTTTAGCTATGTCTAGCTTCAGCATAGTGTGACCACATTGCACTCCAGCATCCAAAGTGTAGAGAAGCTCCTGATCTAATAATATATTGTCCCCAATCAGGCGGCAAGGGATGAAGTCACTTTGTGGATGAGAGATAATGCGTAGTAACAATGTATGCAACCGAGAGTTTAAAAGCTCAGTAATAAGCTTATTGAATATGGTACATAAACTGATGTGTCTGAAGTTAGTCCATCTACAATCTTTCGTAGCCTTTATAACTCGAGTAATTAAACATGTTAGGGTATCTAAAATCTGGTGCCCTGTGGTCATCTAATTTGGGAGTCATCAGCTTAAAACTCGCTACATAGGTCATTTAGAAAGATTTAGAGAAGTCTTACACATAAAATGTTCAAAAAAAAAAAAAAAAGGAGTAACAATGAAAATATATTAATGGAGAAAGAAAGAAAAAGAGATTTAGATTATCAAAAGTGAGAGGTACCCAGTATGGACTTTAAGATTTGAATTCTAAAGACTGATAGTGTGTCTTTGAAAAATACTTACCATCTTCCTTCTAGGTTTAGAAATATCTAATTCTAACAACTTTGTATTGAAAAATGCATTATAATGATTCTTAGGAACCCAAATGTGCTAGAAATACCTCGGAATTGGATAGAAAAGTATAAGTAGTGATTTTGCACGATGGGTATGAGGAAAAACTAACCTCAAGAGGACTGAGACTGTGAGTAACTCAACAACACTTAATTGGTTGTGTTCTAATATGGTTGTGAATTCAAAGATCGGATAAGCAAAAATCTATTTTTGATATTGTTTGGATCTTCCTAAAGTGTCAACTTAAATTTGAAATTGAGGCATATGGTAAGCAGTTCAACATCGAGTCTGTTATTTATGGTTTGTTTTAGATAGTACTATGTTTTATATCTAAGTTTTGTTTTGTTTTGTTTGAGGGCGAATTATGCTAATCTAGATTATTTTTGTGCTAGGATTACGATGAATCTTGTATTATGAAACTTTGATTTTGAATCTTATTTAATTTTGACATTCAAAACATGTTTTAAATTATTGAATGATTGATATGGATTTAGTTTTCTCTACAATTATATGCACAATAATTGTATGAATATTGTTTTACCTTTGAAATATTGAAAATAAGTTAAACATAGTGCCAATTGTCGTAGAGTTCAATAGAGGATAGAAATATACATTTATGATCTACGTGATCTTTAAATATTCATAAATCTTTAATGCATCATCCATCTTAGAAATATAGTCGGGTCACATGTGAGAATATGTTTAATTCTACTCGAGAGAGATTGTTAAACAAATTAGGAATATTAATCTTCATAATTGGATCGTGTTATCAAATTCATAAGATTCAGTGTTAAAGATGATTGATATAAGAAAATCGGAATCCTAGTACGTTTTTTATCATCATATTTTTATAAAATTTACATTTATTTTAATTAAATTAGGTCTTGCATTCATAAATAGATTATTTAATTTATAGGGAAAAATCATAAATTTCAATTGTTTTTGTTAATGTTAAAAAAATGAATTTAGACTAGTACGGTCTTTATAGAAACGATACTTGGATTCAAAATTCATTTTATTATTTGTTAACGGATCGTGCAATTACAGTATTTCAAACAAAATAAATACTTTCGTGACATAAAATGTATCATTTACGCAAGTGAAAGTTGTTTTTTTATCCTTCAGGGCCATTGGAATTTGATTATAGCTCGAATATCCATCCAAGAAGAAATAATGAGAATGACCCCCCAACCGCTCAAGCATTTGATTAATGAATGGAAGGGGAAAGTAATCCTTCCTAGCTTTCAATAGTCAATGCATAGGGGAAAGTAATCTTTCCTAGTTTTCAATAGTCAATGCATACTCTCCACCTTGTCACTGGTCTTATAGGGATGAGTTTATTGTTTTCATTATCCACAATTATGACACCTTCTTTCTCCAGTTCCAGTTGAATGGGAGTAACACATGCACTATCTGAGATCGGATAAATAGTACCTGCATCAAGCCATTTACCACTTTGGCTATCACAATTTCTTTCATATTCTGATTTAACCAACATCGATGCTCAATCGATGGCTTGAAGTTGTTCTCGATGAGGATTTTAAACATACACAATGAATGACTAGTCCCTCGAATATTATGCTCTCTCAATAGTTAGAGTAATTTCTCCTCCTACAACTCATTCAAAGAATTAGAAATGATAACACGAAGTTTAGAAGATTTCCCAAAATATGCATACCTTAAACGAGAAAGAAGAGGCTTTTGCTCGAGAGTTGATGCTTGTTGAAGAGATGGTAATGGTGGTGAAGAACTCTTTTTCAAATCTTTAAAGTACGGAGTACTCTTGCAAGAATAATATGGTGTAATGCCCAAATAATGAGCCATTTGCTCAACATCGGGATTTTCATCTTTAATGCTCGAAGAGTGCATCTCAAGTGGATTCTTAGAAAACCCATGTGTAAAAGAATCAACCACCCTATGATCAATCGCATCTACTCGAAAGCATGAGTTAGATCCTGAGGGAAACTTGATAGCCTTCAAGACATTAATGGTAACTTGCTCATCTTGAAATCACAAAAGCAATTGCCCTTCTTGCACATCAATTAAATCTCTCACAGAAGCTAGAAATGGCCTTCCAAAATGCTTAGGATGTCATGATCTTCCTCCATATCAAGAATGATAAAGTTGGTCAGGAAATCTTTCGAATTTGATAGGAACATCCTCAATGACACCCGTAGATATTTGATGGATCTAACAGTCAATTGTGAAGACACGGTGGTCTTGTTGGCCTCTCGTAACCCCAATTCTTGAAAGTAGATGAATGCATCAAATTAATGCTAGCACCAAACATAAAACTTTACTAAAATTTAAATTTCCAATAGTGCATAGAATACTAAAAATTTCTGGATCTTTGATTTTTTGGGGTAGCTTGTTTTGTATTATGGTGCTACAGTCCTTCGTTAGCGTCACCATCTTATGCTCCTCAAATTTTCTTTTGTTGTAAAGAACATCCTTCATGACCTTGGCCTAACTTGGCATTTGAGCCAAAGCATTGGCAAAAGGAATGTAGATGTATAGCTTCTTAAATACCTCCCAAAAATTTGTCAAATTGAGCATCAAGTTTGTGCTTTTGAAGAAACAAAATAGGAGGCACATAAGCTTTGACCAATGTTGGAGATTTTGATGTTGATGGTCCCGATTCACTTTCTTTAGTCGCTTAACCAATTTCTTCGTTCTTTTAAATAAACCCGTCTTCTTCGAATGGTGATTTTCCAGATTGAACCATTAGGCAATTTACCATAATCTTGGGCAATTTCATCCCGCTTCTTGTTTGCCTTTTCGAGAGAAGTTTAGCTATTTGACCCACTTGGTTCTCCAAATTCTTTAAAGAGGCATCATTATGTTCTTGATATTGCAATTGATGACTTGCCAATTTGGAGATAGCCTCTTCCCATTCTTCTCTTGTGGCCTCGAGTTTAGCACATTTTGATTATTTCCATAAGAGAGATTAGGATGGTTCTTCCAACTGGGATTATAAGTTTGAGAATAAGGACTGTACCCTTGGCAATGAAAATTTTAAGCATATGCTATTAGGTCTGTAGATGCAAGACCTCTAGTCATCAATCGACAACATGATCTCGAATGATTTGCTCTCATGTTTCATAAGTAAGAGGATCTTGTACCATGTTGACATGATGAGAATTGGAAGTAGAAGTATAAAGCCCTTCTACCTTCTTTGTTAGTGAGACAATCTTGGCAAGAACAAGTGAATGAGCTCCATTCTAATGTACTACCCTAGTTCCCCTTTTTGAAGCCCCACTCACCACATTGCACTTTGCTCACTCATTATTTCAGAAAAAAAAGTCATTCTTTTCAAATGCTCTTCCTTTTGATTGAGCCATTAGAAGATGAGTTGACATTAGAACGGCATGAAGGAATCAAACCAGCATAGAAATAGTTGAATTATGCTGCCATTGAGATTCCATGATTTGGGCACTTTCTCAACATGTCCTTGAATCTCTTTCAAGCTTCATGAAAACTCTTTAAGTCAAATCGTTGAAATGTAGTGATATCATGCTTGAGTTTAGCAACTCTAGTGGGTGGAAAGAATTTGTAGTTACTTTTTGCACTAACTCATCCCAACCAGTGATGCTTCCAGAAGGCAGCCATTCTTCCCTGTTGTCGTTCAATGTATGTACAAACAACCTCATCTAGATTACTTCCACTCTTTCGCCTTCATACTTAAAGTTACCACATATTTTCATGAAGCATGCAAAGTAAGAATGTGGATTTTCATTGGTTCTCACATGGAATGATATGGTGTTGAAGAATAAATTGAGTGCATCCGGCAAAAGTTGAAAGTTCAAATAATCATAAGATGGATGGACAATACTTGATTGATTCTCCACAGCGGAAGGATTTATGAAATCCCCAAAAAGAACATCTTCTTCATTTACCGAGAGATCTTGAATCCTACCCGCTTGACGTTCAAAACCCCATGGAATGCCATCCCTTGGAATAATTTCATGTGGAGCATTAGGATCACCATTACCACCTTGTTGTGTCATCTCAACTTTTCGTAGTCTTCTTGTTTCTCGTTGCTCACTTAGCTTTCTTCGAAAGGTTCTTTCATTGTTCGGATTCAATGCGACAAGTTCAAGACTTGTCAAAATGACTCATGCATTATTCATGACCTAGGACAACAAAAATTAAAAAGAATTTTTAGTAGAAATTTGCTCAATTAATCAATAATTAACTAGTTTTAGGTCTACAATGAATGTCAAAAACACACTTATCAAACACCAAGAAGTTCAATCAAGGTTAAATCCGTGTTCAATTCGTTCAAAATCCATGTATAAAGTAATTGAATTCAACAGTTCACACAAAAGGTTTCAAATTTTGATCATAGATCGACACTATATTATCATTGCACATAAATCACAATATTTAAGTCAAGTCGCACATACAAGTATGCAAGATAACAATATAGTTTTTCTTTTTTATTTTTTCAAAATTTTGTTTTTCATATTTTTTACTCAAAATTAAATCTAAATTAATCATACACAAATCATTCATGCAAATTAAATTAAAAGAAACCTAGATTTTACACCCCAAATATAATTTCTAAATTGACCTCAATGTAGCAATATAAAGCCCAAAATATATAATTTAAATAAAATAGAAGAATTTTAGACTCACCAAATAAGTATTGGATGATGGAATTGGTGATCAATAATTGAATGTTAGTTAAACATACAATAGGCAATTAAGAAATAATCAAAGTTGCAAGAAATCAATTGAAATGAACAAACGTCGTTCATCCTAACAACTAATTACTTAGCCACTCATTGTGGAAATAAAAAAATAAATAAAAGGATTAAAAAATCACATGGTTCAATACGAGGGGAAGGAATCCTAGCAACTATTGTTCTTTGGCACTAAATTCCCAATAATAGATTATCAATCTCCTCTTCAAATGTTGCATATCTCTCAATAATTGTTGGGCCCAACCTTTAAATCTCAAATTGAGATAAAAATCTTGAGAATTTAATGTATTTGAATATGTATTTTTTTCCATGACTCTAGCCTTCCCTTTTAATTGAACGCAAAATCACTATCTAGATACCTCAATTTATATCGAAAATAGAGTCACAAGATGTTAGGGAACCATAGTTTTAGTCAAATTAGTATATCCCAAGGAATTTATATTTTCACTTCTGCAAGTTGGTCCATAATTCCATTGTTTTCGGATTGAGTCCTTAGATATTGTAATTGAGATCGTTCAATTTTTAAACGTAACTCCTTGATCCCCCACTTCCAAAATATTATCAACTTTACTCCTTTTTGAGCAATTATCATTCATTTTCATGATTTCTCATTCAACACCGGATTTTCTCCTAAAATAATCAATAAACGAGCAAAATATAAGTATCAAGCTCCTAATCACTCTCAAATGCTACTTTTGATGGCCAAGATAATTATAATATTTACATTTATCATAAATCTTGTCTTCATTCAAAATCTTGAATTCTTCCTATCCATACTCAATGTTTAAAAGTCTGAATATATGTGGAAGACCATTTCTCTCCCATTGCACGCACAATTTGCTACTTGCGAAACCCTAACTTCGTATTAAAAAATTCGAACACTCCAATATCCTAGTTAATCAAATTTTAGCATCAAGAAATCAATACTTTAATGACATAACTACATATAAATATGGCCTTGTCGAGGGTCATCTTTCGATGTGATCATGTAATCACAACTTAATAAAACAAGCCAACCTAAAGCATGTGACAAGTTGTCCAATAATTTATCATTTTTAATTGTTGAATAATATATTTATAACCTCTCTAAAAGATTAAGTTTTTAAATGAGCAGTTCAATGTGGTATCACACTAGAAAGAAAATTATAAATTCAAATCTCACTATTAAAATAATAATTTCAAGATAGCCAATTTTTATTTTCTAGCCTATTAAAGAAAAGCAGATAGTATTTAAGCAAAGGAACAAATTGTCAAGGTGATGTACTTCAAAGGTTAGTGGGTACCGTAGCATATGGGGCCCTTTGAAAATAAACTTTGAATAGCCCAAGTCTCACCAGATATGTACTACCCAGTCTTATGGGAACAAGCCACCTATTTGGCAAATTATGCTAATCAAAAACCTTTGCCCTACATAAAAGTTAGGTTCGTAAATGTATTAATGTCTTTATTTTTCTCTTATACCATAGATTTTAAACGAAAGAAATTATGGTTGGCTCTCTAATATTAATTACAATTAGGCTTACTATTTTGACTTGAGCTACTCTCGGTTGGAGTACGTCATGGTTGAAGTCATAGATATCTTTTCGTATTACTTCATTTGATTTCATCTAAAGTATTGTAGTTTAGTACGAAATTTAGTTTGTTGTCATTATTTCAAAATTCTACTAGTACGAAAGAATTGGACGTGAGCCGGCCGGGGTTGATTCAATGTTGGCTGACCAGAGCTATAGCCAAACTAACCCAAGCCTAAAAAGAACAAAATACTAAAACATTAAAAAATGGGGAAAATCATAATTATTATACTTTAAAATGGCCTTTTCAGAAATATCGAACTTTTGAGTATTTTTTTTTTCAAATTGCAGGTCATAATTCAATATTATTGTCATATAAATACATATAACAATTGATTTCTTTAAGATGTATATATGTGACCTTATTGGTTATTGTTAAAGGATAATTAAGGTTTATCTGTCCCCTCATATTCTTATCCTAAAAATTTGTTACAAGAATTATCGATTAACAATAACCGATACAAAACCTCCATTGAATATTCTTCTTATCAAATAAATATCCACAGCACAATAAGAAATCATATCAGTTGAGCCTTTTGGAACTTTTGGATGTATGTCTATATCGTTTATTAATCTGTGTATATTGCTATCAAATTTGAGTGTATTTGGTTTTTGTTGTGACTATATAGATGTGTTCTTCGTGGTAATAATTATAAGATTCGAATTTTAATTAATCAATTTCAAAGGTCACAATTGCGATAGGTTTGGTTAGCATTATGTGTTAGAATAAATTTCCACTCCACTTAATATGTCACTAATGGCAAGCAATATAATGCTCTATTTTGTTGCTCTCGCTTTCTAATAGTAGCACATAATTTACCTTGAAAATTCATTCCCGTTCTTTGTTAATGCTTTTAGTGTACTTTATTTCTTTTCTTTTCGTCTTTTAAGGCACACGATGTTCATATTATACATTAATTAAATAAAAGTTCCTCATACTTATAGTCGATGTTTATTTAAAAATATTTATACTAGTCGCCTACTCTTGAATCCTAGCTTCCCCCTATCAGCGTGAGTGTTTCTTTTCAACAAGATATATGACCACATAATGAAAATTCTATTTTCTTGTAAACATGTGGTATGTTAAGCATATGTGTCCTCTCAATTTCATTATGTTGAAAGACAATAATTAACGAGTAAACAAATTGTTAAATCTCAATCCTGATTCCTCAGGTCACTCGACTTGAACATCATTGAATTGAAATTACCCTGAGCTAGTTGAAAGTTAGTTTACTATATTTCGACTGCTCTAACAACATAGTTTACACATTTCTCTCCTTCAGTTCCAGTTTACTAGCATGCCTATAAGCTTCGTCTTTATTTAAGCATAACAAACAGATGAGAATCTTTGTGCGCGCCCATGCAAGAGGGAGAAAAATAGATACACCGATAGATAAATAGACGATGGATCTGAACTGTACTTTATAATAAGAAATCAGATTTTTACAAATTGTGATCAATATACAATTCGACGTAGAAGGCACAAAACGACAGCGTCGTTGAAAAATAGACATACTAGAAGGTGCAGCTAGATCACCCCCTCCTTTCATTCAATTTAGTATCCCAATATTCCCATGGCATGAGAATATTACAAAAAAAAAAATTCCTTCACTCATCATCTCAATATGGATTGGATATCAAAGAGCAAAAATCTTCTTCATCACAAGGAATAGTAAGGCCCATATCATGATGAAATCCAAACTCTTCTTCTGCTCTTTGGAGCAAACTTTGAAACTCTGGGTGCCCTAACCATGCTATAGAAATGATGTATCTGCTCCTATTTTCACCAACATATACAACAAAATGCCCTTTTGGGACTTCATTTTTCTTACCAAAACTTGAACATCTTTTCAAGATTTGCTTCAGTGCAGCAGCCTGAATATTTTTGTTGGTTTTCCTTTCAGCCATTTCTTTGTAATAAAAGGGAAAAAGATTGCAAGGGAATGTATTTCAGAGGTGGCTGAGAATTGGAGGTTACGAGAAAAGGTATATATACACGGGTTGGGGTGGGGTGGGTTGGCCGTGAGTATATGGACTATGAAGGATATAGATAGTGAAAGAACAAAAGCACGTGGAATGTAGGGGCAAGAAACTAACTGGTGCGTGGATTTTTTTGGAGAAGTCAATGTGCGACAACATGCGGGGTTCATACCACACTGGGGATATGCCCTACATTGTTAACTCTCCGAAACACAATAGATTATAGAACCACTTCACACACATCCACACATTCTTTGCTTTATCGGCAGTGGATAACGTATTAGGGTCTGTTATTCATGCAAAAGGGTACATAAGTTTGTAAGGTCACGTAATGAAACGGAACGACAAAAATGAGTGTACTCTTAACACATTTGATAGGACAACATTAATTAGAATGTAAAATATTCGAACATTGTCATGTTCGATCTACAAGACACGCATTAATTATCGCCTAAAAGTGTGAAAATTTAGTCGATGTGAAAAATGTAAATCAACTTATGGAATTAGGAATTATTTCCCAATACACAAGCTCACGGCCTTTTTGTTCATGAGAAATGAATGAAACAAATGGTTAAATACATCCATCGTCACCGTACTTTATACTTATTATCATCTTGGTTACCCAAATTGATTTTAATTTACCATGACCATTGTACTTTATACTTAAGTCATCATTGCCACTCAAATTGCTTTTCACTCACCCAAGCCACCCAATTTCATATAACGCTTCAGTCAAGCCACTCGATTATTACCACCCAAAAAAGGAAAAAAAAAAAATAATAATGAGAATTAGAAACAAAAATTTAAAAAAAAAAAGAAAAAAATGCACAAAAATTGAAAAAAAAATAAAATTATATCAAAACAGAAGCAATTTTATTTTTTTTTTTTGGGTTTCCGCTAACACAAAATATACAACTAATCACACGCACACACTTTAACATACACAAAAAGTAAAAATAAAAACTTCACCAATCCAAATCAGGAAAATTATATAATATAAATCAAACCCAAATTAAGAAAAAAAATTACTGAGTAAAAAATTACTAATAAAAAATACAAGAAAAATCCATTAACACAAATTAAAAAATTATATAATATAAATCACACCCAAATCAAGAAAAATTTTGTTTCTGCTTTCATATAGCTTTTTTTTTTTTTCAATTTCTATAATGATTACCATGTTGTTTGCGCGCGCGCGTGTGTGTATTTTTTTATTTTTATCCAATTCTCATTTTCCTTTTTTTTTTTGTGGTTATAATTATGTGTAGAATAATTCAATGTGTTTGTGTGTTATTGTAGTAGTAATAATCGGATGACTTGACTGAAATGTTATATGAAGTTAAGTGGCCATATTGAATCAAAATCAATTTGGGTGGTCATTTTGACATTAAGGATATATTTGATTGCGAGCATGAAATTTGTATTGAAAGAAAATAAATTTTGGCAATTCAATCGCCAAAAACTTATTTGTATGGAAATTATTAATTAAATGTGTTTGATTGATTTAGTTTTTAACCTAAAATATATTATGCTTATCCATTTTTTATTGGTGGGTAGATGAGAGGGTGTGGATAGAAGAGAGAGAGAGAGAGA
>CAIGRK010204955.1:0-11197 GCA_903798315.1 Fraxinus greggii
TTTAGTTTTAAGATGGACCCTGGGAAGGATTTGGAAGGAAACCTGAGTGACTATAGCATAATTGTTAAGAGCCTTACACACAATGATAAGGAGTTTGATGATGAAGACTTAACTGTTATATTGTTTAACTCTTTGCCTGAATCCTATAAAGAGATTAGGAATGCCATAAAATATGGTAGGGGTACTCTTACACAAGTAATTGTCATAGATGTACTGAAATCTAGAGAGTTAGATCTTAAGAGAGATAATAGAACTAATTCAAAAGAAAAAAGTTTGCTTGTAAGAGGAAGAACTGAAAAGAAGGAGTTTAATTTCCATAATAAGAAGGGAATAGGGAGATCTAAAATGAGGTCTAAGTCAAAAGACAGAAGTAATAAGAAATGTTATAACTATGAGAGTTAGGACATTTCAAAAGAAATTGCTTTGACTGGAAAAATAAACAAAAGGACCTGAATAATGCTGATCTGAATAATGCTGCCATAGGATCTGAATTAGATAGCTTACATGTCTTGAATGTGTCTGATGAAGAACCTGATAAAAATTGGATTTTGGACACATGGTGTGCTTTTCATATGTGCCATGAAAAGTCTTGGTTTTATAATTACAAAGAAACTGAACCTAGGAATGCTTATATGGGAGACAATAATTCTCAGAATATAATTGGGATTGGTGACATTGCCATGATAATGTATGATGGCACTGTCAGACGAATCAAAGATGTAACATATGTCCCAAATCTGAAAAGAAACCTTATATCTTTAGGGGCTCTTGAAGATGAGGGATATACCTTTAAATCTAGAAATAAATTTCTGAAAATTATGAAGGGATCTCTAATAGTAATGAAAGGACCTAAAATAAATGGTCTATACTAACTTGAAGAGAAAATTGAAGCTACACCTGATTCCAGTCTTCTCACTGTTACTAAAGACAAAACTGAATTGTGGCATAATAGAATGTGTCATATTGGTTTTAAAGGACTAAAATCTTTAAGTAACCAAAAATTATTTGGGAAGGATGATATTGAAACTATGGACTTCTGTGAGATTTGTGTGTTGGGTAAGTCCCACAAGGTGAGTTTTGAGACAAGCTCACACAAAACCAATAGACCCTTAGACTATTTGTACTCTGATCTATGGGGCCCTAAGAAGCATATCACATTTGGTGGAAGTAAGTACTTCTTAACCCTAGTGGATGATTACTTGAGGAAAGTTTGGATTTATCCTTTGAAGGTTAAATCTGAAACTTTTCAGAAGTTCAAGACTTGGATTAAATCAGTAGAGAATTAGTTAGATAAGAAATTAAAAACTCTAAGAACTGACAATGGGCTTGAGTTTTTTAATTTTGAATTTGATAACTTTTACAAGCAGAAGGGGATAATGAGACATTGAACTGTTAAATACACACCTGAACATAATGGGGTTACTCAGAGAATGAATAGGACCATTATGAATGAGATTAGGTGTATGTTAAACAGTTCTGGTCTTGCCAATTATTTTTGGGTTGAAGCTGCATGTACTGCAGCGTACTTAATTAATAGATCCCCTTCCAGCAGTATAGGTTTTAAAACTCCACAAGAATTGTGGACAAGGGAACCTCCCAGTTTAAATCTATAAGACTTTTTGGATGTGCTGCATATGCACATTAGTTAGAAGGAAAATTGGAGCCTAGGGCTATCAAATGTGTGATGTTAGGCTATCCAGAGGGTGTGAAAGGGTACATGTTATGGGTTTTAGGGGTCTAATGCATCAAAATAATTAACAACAGAAATGTTGTCTTCAATGAATCTGAAATGCCCTGCCTAAAATAGAATTTTGATAAATCAAACAAATCTGAAACTGAAAGAACTGTCAGACTGAGGTGAAGCTTGCTAAGTTTGATTTACCTAAAGCTGGAAAAATAACCCTGCACATCAAGAGTCAGAAATTGAATCTGAATTTGTTGAAATAAATGAACCCCAAATTGAAATTCAACTTGGAGAACCTGATTATGCTACTGTTCAATCTTCCAATCAAGATTACCAACTTACTAGTGATAGGGAAAGAAGGCAAATCAGACCTAACCCTAGGTATGAATCTCTGAACCTGACTGACTTTACCTTAGTATCAGGTGAAGCTCTTGAATAAATTGAACCTACTTCTTATGAAGAAGCAGTTAATGGAAAAAGTTCTGAGAACTGGATCAAGGCTGTGAAGGAAGAAATGCAGTCTTTAAGTGATAATAAAACATGGAAACTTGTTAAGAAACCTAAAGATAAAAAATTGGTTCAATGTAAATGGATCTACAAACTGAAAGATGGGCTTAGCCCGAATGATCCTGTGAGGTTTAAGGCAAGGTTAGTTGCTAAAGGATATACTCAAAGAGAAGGGGTTGATTACAATGAAATATTTTCACCTGTGATCAAATATAAGACTATCGGGTTGGTTTTGGCACTTGTTGTTCAATTCAATTGGGAACTTGAACAACTTGATGTCAAAAATGTTTTTTTACATGGGGAATTGGAAGAAGATATTTTTATGAGTCAGCCTCAAGTTTTTGTGTCTAAAGACAAAACTGATTATATGAGCAAATTGGAGAAATCATTGTATGGGTTGAAACAAAACCCTAGACAATAGTGCAAAAGATTTAATGCATATGTATTAACGATAGGTTTTAAAAGGAGTCAGTTTGATGCTTACTTATTCTATAATAACATTAAGAGTGTGTGTGAAGTCTACTTGCTGCTTTATGTTGAAGATATGCTTTTGGCTAGCCCTAGCAAGTCTCAAATCAAGACATTAAAGGATCTTTTAAAATTTGAGTTTGATATGAAAGATTAAGGAAATGCTAGAAAGATTCTTGGTATGGTTATAAATAGAAATGTGGCTGAAAACAAGTTAACTAATACACAAGAAGCATACTTAAATAAAGTTGTAACCAAGTTTGGAATGAAAGAGACAAACTATTAATGCTCCTATTGCTGATCACATGAATCTTTCCCATTCCCACTCTCCTAAATCTGAAGAAGAATTGAAAGAGATGGAAAATATACCATATGCCAATGCTATAGGTTCAGTCATGTTTTCTATGGTAACTACTAGACCTTACCTGGCTTATGCTATTAGTTTTCTAAGTAGATGTATGTCCAACCATAGAAAGCCTCATTGGGCTGGAATGAAATGGTTGTTAAGGTATATTGTTGGAACATTAAATATGGGCTTAGTGTATGAGAAAAGATCTGAAAATTTGACCCTTAAAGATTATGTAGATGCTGATTTTGCTGGTGATAAGGACAGCAGAAAATCAACTATAGCATACTTCTTTACTCTTGTTTACTCTTGGTGATAATTGCTTAACTTGGACATCTCAATTGCAGCCTTTAGTTACTTTGCCCAGCACTGAAGCTGAATATGTAGCCATAACTGAAGCTGTTAAGGAATGTATTTGGTTAAAAGGAATTTTAAAGGAATTGAACTCCATACATGATACTCCTATAATGTTTACTGATAGTCAAAGTGCTTTATTACTTAGCAGAAATCATGTCTATCATGAAAGATTAAAACATATTGAGGTGCAGTATCATTTTATTAGAAAAAAACTATCTCAAGTTGAAGTTAATCTTGTTAAAATACATACCGATAAAAATCCCTCAGATATGGAGACTAAAATTCTACCTGAAAGTAAGTTTAAATTGTTTTTATCTTTAATACACATTGACACAGGGTAACTTTTTTGCAGGTGCTGAGCCATGATGATGAACAGCTTTCCATGTACAAATTCTGCAACCAAGAGATAGTGTTATTGAGAACCAAGATGAAGAATGTGAAAGTTGTGTTTCTTAAAACACTTTTAAAACAGTGTTATTTGTGTCAATTGCCTTAGCTGTTTATTTGGTTTAAGCTGCTTGAGTGGCATCTATTTATTGGTAGCTGAGTCTTTCACACGGATTGTACTAGTTTAAACTTATGGTGACCGTTAGATGAAATCAATGGCTGAGATTTATTCTTGAGATAATATCTCCAGTTGGGATACTGTTGAGCCATTCATTTTTACTTTTCTAGACTCTTCGTTTCTCTCTTCCCCTTTTGGCTCATTCATGTTTGAGTATGTATTTTTTTCGTCTTGTGAGGTTCTTTGTAATTGATCTAGCTATTAGGAGGTGAATGTTTGTGGTTAATCAGGCCTGAAAAAGTGGCTAATTTCGTGTAGTTTTTCTCATAAGCTTTGGATCTGTGTATATTTACACTCTCTGTTTTTGTGAGATCTTATGATCGATGAACAAAAATCTGGAATTGAGTAGTTTGATGTAATCTTTCTTTCTTGGAAGGCATTTTGTGCTAGTGGAATGAGCTGTTCCTGAGCCCCCCAAATTAGGCCATTTTGGCTTAATTGGGTCAACATATCCGTGTTTTTGTTTTCCCGTTTCTGTTTTTATACATTTATGCGTTATAGTTCAAATTGTAAAGTGGTTTCATACATAAAATCCCAACAATAACATACCTTTCGATTTCGATAAATCATTACACGATCAATATTATAAATTGCGGCTTTAGTGATGGATATTTTAGTTATTGATGGTCGATATTTTGTTGGTAACCTACTTATCGTCAGAATTTTTTTCGTCAATACATACCAAAGGTGGAATTCCGTTGGCAACATAATAATCAGTGATTATTGATGGATTTATACATATTCAATTTCATTAAAAACCCAATNAAAGTGGTTTCATACATAAAATCCCAACAATAACATACCTTTCGATTTCGATAAATCATTACACGATCAATATTATAAATTGCGGCTTTAGTGATGGATATTTTAGTTATTGATGGTCGATATTTTGTTGGTAACCTACTTATCGTCAGAATTTTTTTCGTCAATACATACCAAAGGTGGAATTCCGTTGGCAACATAATAATCAGTGATTATTGATGGATTTATACATATTCAATTTCATTAAAAACCCAATATTATAACAATTGTTAGCAAAAGTTTTTACTATGACTTAGCTTGATAAAAATTACCAACCGTATCTTAATTCTTTTGTCGGTACTTAAATATCTTTGTTTTAAAAATAATTAAATAAAAAATAATTATTTTTTATTGTCTATCGGTAACTTAATATTTGAACTTTATTATTGTCTATTTGTAAGTTGAAACGTATATGATTTGCTTCACCTATTGCAACATTCTTTTTTAATAGAAGTAGTTGCAATTCCCATTTTTCCACATCTCCCACCTTTTGATTCCACATGAAGTCAAGAAGTTTCATACTTTTTGATTGAGTCAAATGTCTTCTCTTTGAAAGCAACAATCTAAAGCATTAGTACGGCCCATTGAAATGCCTCGTTCTCACATTCCGGACTTCATATAATTTAATGTTCACTCGGGTAAATCTTACGAGCTATGATAAACTTACGAAGGGGTGACACTTGGCATTTTGTTAACCAAGTTGTCACCCACTATATACAAATATCTTTCCCCCAAATCTTACACCGTCCTTTTTAATGGATTTGAAAGACGAAATAGCATACTCTACGATCCTCCTTTCCAAGCTCCATGAATTGCCACAGCTTCAGAAAACTATATTTGTACATGTCAGCTTTATTCTCACAGACTATTAGAACGGGGAGGTGGGGGCTTTTTCCAAAAATACCAATGCATTTTTATCTCTTGGACCACGAAGCATTTTTTATCACGAAACTATTGAGGCAACATATGAGCAGCAATCCTAAGTTTCCCCCGAAAAAAGGACTCCTTATGATTCTTTTCTATGCCCTATTATAAGCCAAGATCTTTTGTTTTTCAACTTAAATTTAATTTGCTCGAATTTCTTTAATTGTTTATGAATTTAAACTTTCCTTTTAGGATTTCAATCATGATTAATTATTTTATTCCTTTTCGGCAAAGCCAGATAGAAGATTGCTCATCCAGCCCCGCGGATCCATTGTTTATACAGCAGCAGTGCAGCTGAAAAAGGTAAGCGCTATATATATATATATATATATGTAATTACTATTGATCTCATATCTATAAGCAGTGTTCACTATTAATCCGACGCTCATTCATTCATATCAGCTTGATCCTGCCCTTACTAACCATGAATTAGTAAGAGTATTGTTTCTTATTTTGGTTACCCATTGGGATCCCTTCTTCTTTTCTTTCATCTATGTTTGGTTTGTTCATTTCATTATTTTATTCTTATTCTGTGGAGAATAGTTGATTTGTAGGCTCTTCTTCAATACAAATTTATTTATTTTTACCTATAACAAACAAACAAACTACTGAATAACAATGTATCTTTATTTACTGGAGAAGTGATTTCCTCTCATATTTTTTGAATACATCAAGATATTGATTCTAAATTGTATGAAGGTAAATCTCAAAGTTCCCCATCATCCTATCATATCCAATAGGCCCTCCCAACCATCTGATTTAGAGGTCATATAATTTGTTTTCTTTTTTAATAAAACTGGGCTATTTCTTGTTGTACAATTTTAATTTAAATATTATTTTATTTTATATTTTTACACTTCTGCATAGGTTCTTGAGAAAATTAATTGAAAAGACAAAATATGATTTCCTTCTATTTTATCAAACTTTTTAATTTTATAAAATTTGATACTAATCCCGTACTTACAGCTGACAGGAACTTGTTGAGCTATTTAAAGTGTTAAGGCAAATTATCAGCTGCACCTGAAGCCTTCTTCACTGCCTCCAGAACCCGGTTATCTCCTTTATGTTTGAACTTGTCAATTTGCTCGTTAAATGATTCTATGCATAGCCTTCCTTACCTGAACTATATCCCTTGCATTGCGAGTGCTGAGTATCTTAATGTTTAGTTTTGTGAGAAAATTAAAAACTGTGTATTTTCGCATAAATTCACCAAGTTAGAATTTCAAAGGAAAACTGAATTGAGAGCTTGAATTCAGAAGAAGAAGATGATATGTTATTTTATACACAATAGAATTACAATAGCTGCTAATATGTACAAGATGCTAGAGTAGTGAGCAAGTAAGGGAAAAACAATTGCACGTGAAGAATCAATATGGTTACAACAATCATTGTGGTCCCATAAGTGCACAATCAGCTTTTCCAGGACACACGGCTGCATTGGAGAGTATTAGTCAGTTGGTTTTGTAGCTACTTGTATGCATTTTAACACTCTCCCTCAAGTTGGAGTTTATTCATTAACTCCAAGCTTGTCTTTAAGAAACAAGAACCTGGAATGAGCAAGTGGTTTGGTTAACAAATCTGCAGTAAGTGACAGAATTATTCTTAGAGTAGAAGCCTTAATTACAGGAGTAAATGTTTTATGGTAGTCAACGCTTGAAGTTTGTAGGAACCCCTTTGCAACAAGCCTTGCCTTATACTTCAATACTTTCCCTTCAATGTCATGTTTAAGTCTGAATACCCACTTGTTTCCTATCACTTTCTGATTGACCAAAGGTGGTACCAATTTCCAAGTTTTGTTCCTTATCAAGGCTTTGTACTCATCCTCCATAGCTCATTTCCAGTTCTTGTTAGACAAGGCTTCGAGAACATCATTTGGTTCAATCTTACTTGGTTCCATTTTGTATCCTTTATAAAGGATGGTATACACTTTTGGTTTGAAAATACCAGCTTTGCTTCTGGTAATCATAGAATGCTGAACATTCTGTCTTCTTAGTTCTGTCTCTTCTTGATTTGCCTCAACATTCAACTCAGTTTGCTCTGCCTCAATGCTTGAAGTTCCTTCTTGAGTTTCCCTTTCAATATATCCAAGTCTAGATTCTGAACTTTCACTCTCATTTGCTTCTGGTGTCTCAGTTTCAACTGCCTCTAGTGGATTTGGACTGTAAGGTGTTGCTGGTTGAGTTTCATCAGCATGAAACGTATCAGATGAACAAGCAGGATCAAGATTCATAGGAATGTTAAGTGGTAGGTATTGAACAATGGTTTCAGGTGAGTGACTACTTTTATTGAGAAAACTAGATTGAAATGGAAATTCCTTTTCATTGAAGACAACAAGCCTAGACAAGTAAACTTTACCAGTTGAACTAAGACACTTGTAACCTTTATATGATTTGCTAAAGCCAAGGAATACACATTTTATGGAGTGAAAGCTGAACTTATGAGGCTGGTAAGGTCTTAGACAGGGAAAACAAGCACATCCAAATAATTTAAGTGACTTGTAGTTGGTTTGCACATCATTTAGAACTTGACAGGGTGACTTCATTTGGAGAAAAGGTGTAGGTAATTTGTTAATGAGGTAAGTGGCTGTGTGAAATGACTCCCACCAATAATGCAAGGGCATGCTTGCTTGAGCAAGAAGGGTTAGCCTAGTTTTTGTAATGTGTCGATGCTTTCTTTCAGCACTTCCATTTTAGGCTGAGGTGTATGGATAGGAAAAGCGCATGTCAATCCCTGATTGTTGAGTTAATTCAGTAAATGTTCTGAACTCACCTCCCCAAACAGATTGAAGTGTTTTAATTTTCCTATTAAACTTGTTTTCAACTAGATTCTTGAATTAAATAAAAGAGGTCAAGGCTTCTGATTTGTTTCTCATAGGATATATCCAAGTATACATATTGTAATCATCTATGAATAGAATGTAATACTTGGAGCCAGAGGTTGATTGGAAAGGTACTAGACCCCAAATATCAGTGTGAATCAAGTCAAGGGGTGCTGATGAGTGTAGGTAGAAAGTTTAAAAGGTAGAGAATGTGTTTTGCCAAGTTGACCGGCAGCATAAAAATGATTAACTTCATTCATATCAAGTTTTTCATTACAGAGTTTAAGCACTTGAGACAATACAGAACCTGAAGGATGTCCAAGCCTCATGTGCCATAATTTCAACTTAGACTTGTACTCTGTGGCACTATTAGACTGAACGACAAAAGCTGAAGAGTTAGACTTATTTGAGTGAACTAACTTTGAGAAAGGAAGCTTGTTAACTTGATCTGGGAGTTCAATCTGATACAGTCCATCCTTACTTCTCCCTTCCAGCAGCACCTCCTTTGTCTCTTTGTCCTTAATAGCACAAAAGTTAGGGTGAAATTCCAAAAATACAACAGTGTCAAATGTTAATTGTGAAACACTTAACACATTACTAAGAATTAGTGACTTGTTTTTTTGTGTGTTGAGGTGATTTGTACCAATGTGAGAGATGTGGAGTTTGTTACCATTACCAACAGCAAGAGTTTCCTTACCACCATATTCATGTCCTTCAATCAGATTTCACTTATCAGCTGTGACATGATTACTAGCACCTGAGTTTGCAAACCAAGTTGGATCTGCCACAGTCCTAGAAGAGGCTATAAGAGCATATGGTTATGAGGAATTATTTTGATAGTAAAGGTCAGGCTTGGTCATTTTGTGCATTGTCGTCTGATTCGGTGTTAGCCATTGATGGCTCTGATACCAATTTAGAATTTCAAAGGAAAACTAAATTGAGAGCTTGAATTCAAAAGAAGAAGATGATCTATTATTTTATACACAACAGAATTACAATAGCTGCTAATATATACAAGATGTTGGAGTAGTGAGCAAGTAAGGGAAAAACAATTTCACGTGAAGAATCAATATGGTTACAACAATCATTGTGGTCCCATAAGTGCACAATCAGCTTCCACCACTAAGGCATGAATATTCCAGTACACATGGCTGCATTGGAGAGTATTAGTCAGTTGGATTTGTAGCGACTTGTATGCATTTTAACACACCATAGGGGAGAAGTGTGTACATGTTCACAATCTTACGTGCTTTACCTTATTTCTGGTTCTGAACTATTTGATCCGAAATATTTTTATCGGGAGAGAGACTTAAGGACACTGAGGAATACAAATTCATATTCACTATCAAAGAGCATGTTTGCTAAGCTTAAAGAACAGTGGGAATTATTTTGCCACCTGAAAATTGAGAACATTCGAAATTGAAGTTGAAGATGACAAAGGGATAAATGGGAAATGTAATACCCAAATTTTGTTGTCTTTTTATACATAATTATTCGAGTCAAATGAATCTTAATAAGCATAAAATAGAATATTTTTTAAGTTGTAGTCGGTTCTTAAAGAACCGAATTATTTAATTCATATGTTTGTAGACCATATTTGGCTTGATCGTTCACCGTTTTTTCGAATTTTCAGCTAAAACTATAGATTTTGAAGTATGTTATGAGGACTTCGAACTTCGAAGAGGTACCAAGAAAGTTGTGATCAGAAAATAGGTTGAAAATGAGAGTCCAATATGAAGACTCGAACCAAGCTTGAACGACCAGTGAATGTCGAGATATGTTGAGACTTAAGGTACTTATGAAATGAATCAAAAGAATATCCATTTTAACTTGTAATTTCAACTTCAAAATGTAACGATTTTCCAAAATCATAAGGTGCATTGTACACCGTGTAAACACGCAATTTACTTATTAATATTAAAATCAATGTTTACAATATTTCACAATAATACCAATACAAAAATCCATTTTCACATGATTTCATTAGACTGTAAAACAAGATTTCACAAGACTGTTAATCGACAATTAAACATGTGTGATCCGATTTTATCAGACTATTAATGCTAAAATCCTTTTTATTGATTTTTCTGATTCGACCATATAAATACAAATTGTTCATTACGAAAAACGATATAAAACTGAGCAAACCATTACCCCATTCTTTCAAGGCGAGTTGTTGTATAATTATTTGTTGCTAGCAATGTGAGAAGTGAGAACTTAGGTTTTTTTTTTTTATTTTTCAGTGAAATAATTGTAACGTGTAGTCGTGAACCAGTCTATTGCTATGTGTCATTATTATGTATGCATGTAGTTTGTACATTTTTCAATAAAATAATTGTAATGTGAAGTGGCGGACCAATCTATTTGTAGTTTATGTTTCATTATTACGTGTTTGTGAACTTATCTCTTCAACGTTGTTAATATTTATCTATCCATGAGAGAGGTGAGAACTTGGGGCCTGTTTGATTTGGAGGATTTTCCATGGAAATTGGAAATAATATTCCATCTTCCCCAAAAAGTGTTGTTTGATAACCAAAATGTTTCATGGAAATTATTTTCTTGATTTGACTCACATGGTTACAATTTCCTTGGTTTTGTGGAAAACCAACTTCCACTTTTTAAATTTTTTTTTATTTTTTATTTGGTAATGAAAACAAATTCTATGGACAATTGTAAAAAAAAAAAATTTTTCTTTAATGGACAATTTTCATGAAAAATGAGGTCAAA
>CAIGRK010204983.1:0-12895 GCA_903798315.1 Fraxinus greggii
ATCATTAACAAATGTTGACTAGCGTATGGATCTTACTATCTTACTTCAGCAACATGTAGATGAATTGAACTGAACTGAAACACATGATAGACCCAAAATGCATCAGTTAAGAATATGATTCTCAAACTCGACATTACAAACAACAAAATTTTAACTTCTTTTTTTTCTTTATCATTGTCCACCGTGAATATTTAGGCCATGTGGGTTATGTTCGGTTGATGGACCACAATAAAGAACAATGAATGGTACTTGGCCACTAAATGCTCATAAAGTGATTTTCAAGAATTCTTGAAAGAGAAAATTAAAGGAACAACAAACAAAATGAGACAGATCGAACCCACATTTCAACTGATGCTGCAACTTCTTCTGGGTTATCCACTGCATGTTCATTCAAAGCCTCCTCTTCAATTTCTCCTAACCTGAACCATCAATATTTATAACACTTAAAACATACAAACACATTCGTACAACAATCAAACTAAGGTTCATTCTTAATGAATTTGGGTCGTCTACGTCAATTCTTTTTCGTCTTCGTTTAAAATTATAGTTGACATTAATTGTTCACATGGGATGTCAGCAACCGACACTTATAAAGTATTTTTTGGCGGATGAAAAAGTGGGGTCGCACTGCCAAAAAAACACACACACACGATACTGTACACTGCTCAAGGTAGTGGTGAGAGCAATATATACATATATCTATATATACAAATCCTTACCGTTAAAACTGTCAAAAAGTGCCTTTTATAGAGAGAGAGAGAGAGAGAGAGAGAGAGATGGTCAACTAATAACTGACTTTTGGTGAGGCGACACGGGGTTCTGGGTAGTAAAAGTACAAAAATACCCTTCTGGATTTTAGTAAGATAAAATTGTTGGCGTGGAATAAACTGTATTGTGAGGGGGCAATTATGGGAAAAGACGGGGTTCGGGAGCCAATGATGATTTTCTATACAGAGGAATACGAGGAGACTATTGAAGGATTGGTGTATTAACGGAATAAACGGTTGAGATCTTGTAAATATTGGATCCGAACGGCTAGGATTCATTGTTTTGAGAGCGAATTAGAGATCCAACGGTTTACATTTAATCTGTTCTAACGAGAGAAATAATATGGAAGGCTAGGATTTGGGGAGAATTTATTAATCCAATGAGGGTTGAGAAAATGATTAGGTGCCATTTTATTGAGTCGACTCAGTAGTAAAAAACTTTAACAAGATTCCTGAGTTAAAATGCTGAGTTGTCCTAACCTTGCCGCCATTGTTGCGTTCTCTGAGCTCTGCAACTGCTCTCTTTCGACAGCACTGTAAAATCAGATTAAAAAACAGAGCTCCATTAGAAGAAGTTTCTAAAATTCTGCTCAATTAGGTGAATTTCTAGCATGTGAAGGAAAATATTACCAAAAATAATAAATCACATTCAACCAAAGATCAGAAAAGAACAAATGCATAGAGTGTTTGCAATCACACTCGATAAGAAACAGCAAATTCCGAACGGTCAAAATGCAATGCACACACAAAATGCAGAAAATTCCAAATCGTTTAAAGGCAAACAAACCTAATTTTTGAGGCTTCATCTTTCTGAACTCTGGCTACACCGCCAATGAAGAGCATTAACAGCAGCAAAGAACACAAAGACACACATATCTTCGAAAATCCCATTGCCAATTCCAAAGCTCTGTGTCTCTTTCTATATATACGACTGTGTGTATATATAATGGAAATCTCTTACGATAAGAGAAGAGAGAATGCAGGGAGGGACAAGTGATAAAGACGAAGTACTGCAGGCAACGTAACGGCCACGTTTTATAGACTGTAACCTCACAAACCGTTAAAATTAACGACCGTTAACTAACTAAATAATTTTCATTGACCATGGTTAGGGTCGGCTAACTGTGGTTATGGTTTTACTTACTCCATCATTTTTTACTTAAAAAGTTTTAAACCAACTTACCAACTGCTGAAAAGCGAAAACCGATGTATTTTCCATGTCACGTGCCATCCTCGTCCAGTCACGTGCTCCACCCCACCCCACCCCTACTCCTCTCAGAGGACTTTAGGTATGAGACCTCTACTCGAAGTCGTATCCATCTTTTCATTACTCCTAGTCTCCTTTAATGTTTGATTTCACTCTATGTTAGAACAATGTTATTTTTTCACGTCTCCCGCTTTCGTACTGCAAATCAGCCTTGAACTTTAATTCGAACTTCCCCTATTGTTCTCCTTATTGGCAGTGATTATGAATTAGCTTAACCACATTGATCAACGACCTTTTTCATAGCCTAATCATATTCTGAATTTGCGAGTAACGATACAACCTCCAACTATGAGATTTGACCGTCAAGTCACGACATGGGATATGTGGAATTAGGTCTGTATTGTAGACATACATTTTGTACACTGAGGTTGAATCCCTACGTGAATTTATAGCGTGTTCGAACGATTTAACAAAAAAGCTTCTTTTAAAGGATACTTAAGTTGAATGATGGTATCAATAAAGTTCGAGACATTTGTGAGGATTAGAATTAGTGAGCAGTAAGAGGTTAAATCCTCGATCATCATCATTTGAATGATACAACATATGAATTTGAGAGCGACATTGTTACTCCTTAACATACGATATTCAATTAATCAAACAATTTTTGGGTCAACTTGTCGTGCTACGTTTTTCTTCCTGACTGGAGAAGAGGTTGTAATGATCTGTCTCGAGCAACTATTTACGAAAATTATGAATATCGACTCGCTGAACTAGGTATTATATTGTTATTGTGGGTTACAAAACTAGTAATACCCAAACAAACCCTAAAGTAGGTTGATTAGTTATTAGAGTTTACAACTACTTTTTAACTACCATAGACAAAGGATGAAGTATTACATTGCCACGTAGGATGAGTCCGTTTACGGAGGGAGGTGATACGGGTACCGTTCCAAATAGGTACAGAATTCATGGGCCACATCTGATTCTACGGAATTATTAGATTACTACAACAAAGGCAAATTTTGTATTCGTCTTTATATTTTATTAGGGTTTGTGTTGAAAATTGATTCGGAGTGGAGTTTAAGGCATTTTTTTCCCGTTTTCGGGGCTCGGATCGGAGTAGACATTAAATTGTCTTGTACTCAATTCGAGTAAACGGACATTGAGTTGGATTGAATTTTTGCTCGACTTGCAGGTTTTCTGGTTCATTCCTACTACGTGGCTTAGTGTCTCCTACACGTTTCATTTGGGTATTACATATGAGTTTCTTGATTAAGGTGGCGAAAATTTATTTATTTTTAATGAGATTATAATTTAAATGTGGATGGAGCAAAATTAAATTGATATTTATAACTTTATAGAGCATGTATTGGATTGAATTACACCTTTTGATATTATTCTTTCCATGCAAATACAAAGTGGCTCCCATCATTACAATATTTCATGCTTGCAACATATTACATATTCCCATATTTTTACTCTTCCTAACATGCCCAAAAAGGTTCATACACCAAGTAATGATATTTTCATCCTACCACAAAGCATAACCATCCATGGCATGCACCATTCAATGATGTAAACTTACATATAAATTTCGTCTATCGAGTAAAAATTATTGTTCAAATGCTACTTTATAATAGTGTATACCCCGTCACCCGAGTTCCACTGTTTGAGTAAAATTCTTGTTCGAATCGTTCGAGGAAGCCGCCTTCCACTACTTTAACTAATGAGAAACAATTTTTTTGTGAAAGAAATGATCGTGACTCAATGTGTAATATACATGTTGATGTCGTAATAGCTTGTGTGTGTACTTGTTATTTTGTATATGCAATAAATTTGTCGCAATATTGCTATTTAACGTTGGTTTCAATAATCAAAATTTTGAATTATTTCATATTGTAGTACTAGTTTTGTATCGTAAAAAGTAAACTAAACTAATCATGTTATGCTACTAGTTTTGGGCACACACAATACATAAAGAGAGAAAGGGAGTGGGGTTAGCTTGCTTTAGGCACTTTTCACTTAAATAACATATTTTTACATAATGAAAAGTAAAAGCTACATTTTTGTAGGCTATGTTTGGCTAAGCCAATACAAAAACACCTTCCTATATATTTTTAATAACCTTCCCTCCCGAACGAGAATGATAATTTCTTCGTGTTCTTTTTTCCTCGCATGTTAGATTCTTATATACTAGACGATTTTAAACGTCATTTAAATCATAGTCATTCAGTCGTGGTTTCTTAGAAATGTGTAATTGATTATTAACTATTTTTTTAAATATCAATGCTCAAAGTGATTTTTCACTACAATGTAATACTCTCCTTGAAAAAAAGTTTCATTTTTAGTAGTTGATATTCCAAAACGACTAAAATCCTAAATACTAGTTTTTCGCCCCGCCCCGCCCCGCCCCGCCCTGCCCCGATCCGATTCTTGAATTTTCTAGATATATAAAAGTTGACAAAGTGAAAATGTTGATGGCACAACAAAAGCAATGTCCATGCCCCCCTACCGTATATATGTAGCACATGCTACTTAATTTGAACCATACAATTTGCTCAATAATATATCAAAAATGCATTGGATATTCCTAAATATATCTATTTCAGTTTATCTAATACCATTAATTAATGCATACATACACTGCAAACTCCATTTAATTGGTTGGTTCATGTAAAATCTACCTTGCACCACCCCATGTGGAAAGTCGTACCACAGGGACACCCCATCCATCAGATCATGTACTTTTTAATTCACTTTTTATTAAGACGTGTCATAATAATTGCCAAAATTAAGAAAAAAAATAATTTAATTTTTGTACCCTTGCACGTATAAGCATTAACGAATTAAGGATAGACAATGTTGATGTCTAAAAATGTAATGTGATTTTTTTAAATCAACTTAAAAGAGACACCAATCAACTTGTTGGAACAAAGTACATAATTTGCATAAAAGGAAAGTGGTCTAGAGAAATTAATTACCGCTTTCAATGGAGTTTGAGCTCTGCCTTGGGAGGAGACTATTGGTTCCTATTTATAAGAAGGAAGATCACACCACTTGGTCGACTTATGTCATTTCAGCTACAGTGTTGTCCTAGAAGTGCATGCCACTTATCCAAGTTTTTTCTGCTTTGATTAGTCGCTGAGGTCGGCCTCGTCAACTTATCATTACATTTAAGCTTTAGCTATGCTATCAGGTAATGATGGTCGATATCAAGTAATCATCACTCACAGCTGATTGGTTGAAGAAGAGGTGCTGACATCAAAGTTGCCAAGTGTCAGTCCAGGAGTTGTGGATGGAGGCGTGTGATGGAGCGATAGGGATTTAGGCATCATTATGTCTTTGTAGAATACGAACGTTACAGGTCCGAGTTGATCTCACGACTAATGCGTCCAAACTTAATGTTTAGAGTATGCAGAGTGATCTGAAAAATATTTATTTTAATGATCAAGTCGGAACTCGGACTCCAACAGACAACATCATGAAACACACGTATTTTCAATTTTTCATTGAATCTTTTTTAATAATGAAGCCGTATATAATAACTCAGTATTACTTTATGAAATACCTGATATAATTATAAAAAAGGAATTAACGTGCTATTTTCTTGACGAGAAAAGATGTTTCCACGCCAATTTAAATGCTTGACAATAGCAAGTTCTAAGTTGTATCTAATCTAAACATAATTGTCACGAAGAGAAAAAGTGGACCATTGTGTTCCTATTTAGCTTGTGCTAGGCAGCATATACACACTGAAATTCAAAGCCAGAGTAAGGAAAATAATTTTTATGTCCATACATGTAGATACACAAAAAGGCATAAATGTAAGGCCATTGGTTATCAATTGTGACAAGAACTTAATAGCCTTGCCAAACCAATTGATAAGAATACACCAAGTCGAGGTAACTCGCGTGTCTCGATAAACTAGACGCTTATCGTACGTGTTTAATAAATAATATTAAATATTGCTATTAAATAATATCGACTGCATAATGAGTAAATGATCTTTTCAAGAAACTTGTATTAACAATATTCAACAATCGTTTCTTTCTCTCCTCATATTTTGACTCCAAAATAGATCTATATCGATCGCCTCAACGTATACGCATTTCGTCAAATTTTAACTCGAGAATGACATCAATCGTTTTGTTATTTCCTGATCCCGTCCTTACTTATAATGGAATAATTTATTTATAACTTCCACTAAAATGCATAACACCCAAAATAGATGATTTCTTTTTTTTTTTTTGTATATTTGGAACCGGATCCACTTCGTGTGGCGGATCGGGTCTTGCGAAGTCAACTGTTAACCAATCAGTGGTATAATTAGTTGACCTATCTTGTCACTTTCTTATTCCCCCTTCCCCTCCTAATTTACTTGAAATTAAAGCAATGTGACATAGCTGTAAAATGTACTATTTTATGGTCACTTTTAGCATACGAACGAGACGCGCACAATGTCATTTCTTCGAGAGTTAAATTTTTTTAAAGAGATAGTTCAATATGATATTGAAATAAATATTGGACCGACCCTGATCATAGATTGTACAGACATATTGCTTAAAGCTCCTCGTAGGTATAGATCTCCTGTAATACACGTGTCTTGAAGTACAAGTGCTTAATTGAAAAAGGCAGAAAAAATGTAAAAAATTAAATAGCTGTCTTAAGAGTTAATTGAAAGCAAAACTTATAGCTTGTTTGAGAGGGATTTTAATCGGATTAAAATTGAAAAACTAGTCGTTATTGTTGACTTTTATTAGACGAGTGGGACTCAATAACGGTTATATTTTCAATTTTAATCAGATTAAAATCTCTCCCAAACAAGCTCAATATTGTTGTTTATTTTGTGCACTAACTTAATTTTTCACGGAAAAATTGATTTTTGTTTTTATTTTTTTGTTAAGTTTGAAAATAAAATCCTTTCTCGCGGAGTGATTGGCGGTCCACGCCATCACATTTGGCAAACAAACCTTGCATTAAATAAGGAAAAGGGGGTAAGTGAACATTCTATAATTGTACAGTGTCATTTATCCAATCGAATATTATTAAAAAAAATGTATATAATTTTTTTTTATTTAGTTTTCATGTTTTCTTTTAAATATTTTAAATATGATAAATGCCAAAAGAAATTAGGTTCTAAATGAAATGAAGCTGCTCAAGACTTTCTCAAACTCGATATAACCGTTAAAAAAATACTAATAATTTGATAAATAAATTAAATTCAAACACGATTCTAAGGTTCTATGGCATTGTCATTGTTTAGCCTATGTTTGACGACCATTATTTCAACTATTTTTTATATGTGTTCATTTTCAACTACACATTCACACAATAAAATATTATACGCATAAATCCAAAATTTCCTGTTTATTAACCACACTGGTCAAACATGGGCTTAGAGTAACACAAGCGTTCATATATGAATTTCGCTTTTAACAAGCGAGTGACTCATTTGAGTGCTCTGATTCGTATGTTCATTTGAGATTAAGACGGTTCGAATAACTCATTCTATCTTTATTGATTCCGATCGTATGATTTGGGTTCTTGTCTTAAATGTCAAAAACTCTTATATATTATTTCTTAGTTCGATGTTAAGTCAACTATGTATTTCATACTTAATACTTGCACTAACAACCAATACTGTAAAAATCTAAACAACCTCCTGTTATTTTTAAGTAAGCTGACGTAATATCTGTAGCAATATCCATGGGTAATAGAATAGCATGTTACTTGACATCTAGAGCTTCCAAGACCTAACATTTAATAAAAGGGTAGTCCAATAGCAGACTGGGTAAAGTCATATGTACAGAAAATATGTACACCTTAGTGTATAGGTGATTATGTGACCGAAAATGAATGGTTGTGTTTATTATGGAAGACAGTATGAGATCTTGCCAATTATAAATCTGTAAACGATGGTGTAAACGATGATATACATGTAGAATGATTGTAGCAGATTACTTGACGTCTAGAGCTCCAAATATCAACTCAAAATTGTCCCAATGAATTATATGTTAAATTCAATTTGACTAAAACCAATCAATCTCCTCCAATCAGGGTCAATCACTTTCAAAATTAGCTTGTGAATATATTAAATTTATAGGCATGTGGATAGTAGGGCCATGTAAGGGCAACAAAACCTTTCTTATCCAGTGCTAAATAATATGGATTTAATTAAAATGAAATGTTGACCCCAACTTTTGGTATATATTTCTGTTAGGTAGGAATCAGAGAATAACAGATTGATTTAATGCATTTAATGTGCCCAATGTCCCACCAACTATGAATCTCAAATATTAACTATTTTTTTTTTTCTATCTTAATTTTTTTTACTCCACCTATTAATTAATAGGATGACATAAAAGGAAATATCGTCAAAATTGAATTAAATTGTTTGATTCAACAAGAAAAAATGGAAAACATCGTACAACAAAATAAGGTGTTTCAAAAATAAATTTGACCTAAAGTTGGAGTTTAGATTGGATTAAACTAATTGACTCAACAAGAAAAATCCAAAAGCGACGTACAATAAAATGAGCGGTTCAGAAATAAATTTGACCTCAAGTTTCAATGTGTGTTGTTAAAGAACCCAATAGTGAAAATGTGAAATCTCGTAAATAAACCAGAAACGACTTGTTTGGTTAAGAATTAGGATAAAAAGCAGTCAACTCTCTTGTTTAACCAGCTAAAGTAGTTACGTACTGACGTATTTCTTTTTGTTAAAATTCTTACGGAAAATATTTAGAGAAATATTAATAGTTTCTCATAATTAATAATTGATAAGAATAATAGATTTTTAAATAAATTTGTAACCTACTTCCACACAAACACAACCTTAACTTTCAATTTGCAGATGTCATACAATTCCTATGATCAAACTTCTTTCATAGACTTTTTCAATGTTAGTTTAACAAATCACTTCTTATTTTCCATGTACTTAGGGCACGCACAATGACTGACAACAATGCTTAAACAACCCCTTTGCCAAAATAATATTTTTCGACTCGCAGTCAAATTTGATAACATTTAATCGGACTGTTTAATTTTAACGAAGTATTGTGATGGGACGATGCATGTGATTTTTACCCAATTAGTGATGTGTACGAGAAAACGTTTTCTCATGTTTGGATTCACAACAAAATTTAAGGGACGAAGAAATATATGAATATAAATAAGTGAAAAATAATCCACTCTTTATATCCATATAGGCTGGGGAAGCCCAATCGTACTCTACTTACAAATCGGGCCAGAAATGGATCAAATTGAAATGGATAGGGAAAGCCCAAAATTAATGTACAAAGGCGTGTAAAATGTATTGGACTCTTTCAAATAACCCAATTGGAAACTAGGTTTATATGGGCTCAGAGTCAAACATCAAGTGAATTGGGCCTTGATTTCTCAATGTAATAAGGGTCTAACTATACTCATCTCTCGGTTCCTTACAAGTCTATGATCAATAAAATAATGATCAATTATTTGAAAGATAATAAAGCATAAAAGTAAAATCAACCCATGAAAGAAATAAATTCAAGCATCTTGAGAGAAGATGAGAGAATTGAAATTAAAGGTTTACAACTATATTACATCATTCGCTCTAACTTTAGATTTATTTAAACATCATGGGAGATGAAAAAATAATTGAATTACATCATCGGGGTTTTAAGGAAAGAACTAGAAAAAAATTGATGATTTTGCACTAAGAAATCACCTTCTAGCACGGTAAATCTTGAAAACCTTATGGCTCATTTGGTTTGTATTTCAAATTTGAATTTATTTTCAGTTTTCTATTTTGAATGTCTGTTTTAAAATTGCTAGACGCGATTTGTTTGTCATTTTGAAAAATTATTTCTCAAAACAGAAAATTAGAAAACATGTTTGACATGAAATTTTGAAAATTTATTTTATTACATTTTATTTCGTGAAATTTGATTATTCAGTAAAAACAAAATAATTTTATACATGCTCATTTAAATATATTTTTTAGAATTTTTATGCAAATAATCATTAAGAGCTTCAATTATTTTTTTTCTAGAAATTTTTATAAATTTATTTTTTTAGAATTTTAGAATTTATTTTTTTCAAAATTTTTATTTTTTTATTTATATTTTATTTATTAGAATTTTATATTTTTATTTTTAAAATGTTATTTAAACGTTTGTTATCAATATTTCTAGTGTTTTCAGAATTTTCAAAGAAGACACTCAAAAATTCAAAAATGTATTTTAAGTTTTATATTATAAGTTTAACCTTATTTTCGAAAATGTATTTTCAAAAATAATATATCAAATACGTTTTCATTGTTATGTAAAACTAAAAATTGAAAATAGTTTGAAAACGGCAAACCAAACGCATCCTTAGATCTTGTTTTGTTTATCCTTTTTTCACTAATTTTTTTAATGTGGAACACTTCTCCTCCAAATTTGGCCTAGATGAGGTCCTTCTATAGTGATAAGAGTGCCTTGAGAGTTGTGCCTCGAAAAGGGATTTAAACGAATCTAAAAGTGAAAAAATAGCATTATCTTGTTGGATCGGACCGATCGTGATTTGCTTGTCGTGATTAGACCCGACAAATAGGGATCTCTAGCGAATCACGGATCAGCCATGATTTACTTATCACAGCTGAACCGCGATCAACCCAAAACTATTTAACTTGTGCGATTTGGTAGGATTTTCGTACAAATTTCATCATTATTCTAAGTTTTTGCAAGCTTTGCAAGCTCCCTCATTCCTGAGGAATATTTCCCCTCTTACTTTCTCATCCAAACCCTCCATTGCAGCTATAAGATCTTATATTTTAGAATCCAAGTTGGCAGAAACCACAAAATTATTAATCTCGACTCTCTTTTGGCGCACCACACACTACACAAAACATAAATAAGTTATCTTTCCACCAACCAAATCTATAATATATTAAATATCATATCAGGTGAGAATTTTTTTAGATGATTTTAACATTACTACAATTCAATTATTTTAATAATACTCTTTTCGTTTTTCAATATGTAATAAATACTACAAGATCCTTATCATGTATAAATTTCTTGTTATTAATTAACACGCATTAATCCAGATTCAATGAATATTTATATAAAAGTATATAGAGTTATTATAGATGAATTTATTTTTATTTATGTATTTAGAAATTTTAATGAGCATTTAAATTTATGTATTAGCAATTAATTCTCATGTATTATGATAAATGCATTTATACACTTATTCGGTGTCTAAAATAGCGATATTTGATCATTCTTCTGACAAAATATATCCTAAATTGTTGTATTTTATGTTATATAGATAAAACTCAACGATTGAACAAGGAATCGAAAGAAAGAAGCGAAAATTGGTAAAAAAATTGATAAAATTCAAAGTTTGATGATCAAATTGTAATTATCCAATAGTTGATTCGAACACAAGAAGATACTTTGAAGATTGGTAGGATACAATTGGATGGAATCAGAATTCAAAAATGAATTGAATATGATCAAAATCAATTTTCAATCGCACAAGTTATATTCTAGATTTTTAGTCGAATATTGATACCCATTTTTGGCATTATAAACATCCGATTTGGAAAAATTCTATTTCAAAAAAAGTTGTATTTGAGCTAACTTTCCAACCCACTTTAAATCGCCCCAATAGGATATTGGGAGAGAAAGTTTCTGCAAAAATATTGATTACTATGCAAAGACAAAAAAAAATTGTTCGCGAATGGAACCCTTTTGGAAACCAAATTGGACGTGATTTTCAATCAATTTTCAACTCCTACAAATAGCTAACAACAAAATACATATTGGTGACTTCTCATATACATATTATACTCCAATATTCATCAATCACTGTCATCAAATGAGGAGAATTCATAGTTTTTGTAGATGATTAAAGGGGATTTGCAAGAATTCAATCAAGTGAAGATTCAAACCTGATTTTAGGCAAAGAAGAGAAGGCGCAAGTGGAAATTCATTAATAAACCATTAAAGAGATTCAAAATTTCAAGATTCATTTTAATCTTCTCAATTTATCAAAAATCCGGAGTATGTCTTTTCACTTAAATATGATTTCTTGTAATTTCGATATATTAGATTTTTTTCTAAGTGATATTGTTAAAATGAGAATCCATTTTAGGATATATAAATATGTAATGATATACATTAAATAATGTGCTTTATCATTCTTATTCACTATCATAGAATTTAGAAGTACAAAGCTTCCTTAGTGTTGCAAGCATATTCACTAAAAAAAATTGCATAGAATGCAAACAAATTAAGAATTGAGAGTCTGTACTTGGAGAAGCAAAAGTTAAGAGTGCAATAGATTCTATACATGTAATTACTTTATATACATTAACATAATACACTATGCATGTTCAACATAAACATAGTTTCCAAAAACTAAAATGAAGCTCATGTCATGCACAAGTTGTAATATGGTCTTATACAAAATAGCCATTTAGTCAAAAGGAGTTCAAAAAACAACTATTTTGTTGTTACTGATTTGCCCATATTGCTGCCAAAGTTTCTGCAAAATGATTCCTAGCATTTGCATTTAGTCAAAAAAAAAACAAAAACATCTCAGTTGCTACCTGAACTGCTGAAGGCATGTGACAGTTACTTTGTTGTAGTAATGATGCTGTCAGGTTGATGAACTACAGTCCTCTCATTTTTAGGAAGGTCGGCTGATATCATCTTCTATTTTTTTGGTTGCTCAACAATTTCTGTTTCAAGGACCAGATTTATACGTGCAGCAGGTGGAAATTGTTGACTGCTTTTAGAGGAATTTGTGCAATTGAATGAAGCTTTACTCTTCGCGTCATATGGAGACACTATTGGAGATGTTTCTTCAAGTTCACGGTTGTCATCAAGAATATATATCACATCGAACCTCGATTGGTTAGTTTTTGGATCGGGGTTTCCTACTTTCATGT